>LULB01041943.1:0-32336 GCA_002091845.1 Anopheles cracens
AAAGATTGTAATGGAAGCAGAAGTAACATGGTGGAAATAAAAGGGCTATGAGGCTTATAGCACTGATTTTCGAGTGACACGATAGTTTTTGATTGGTTTTGAAACACTTTTTATTCTTTTAAGCATGATATACGTACCTTGGTTAGAGAAATGATCTGTGATCGTAACATATATTTATTATGTATTTATTATATTTATATTAGGTGCTCTCTTTTTATAGATTTGAAACACTTTTTATTCTTTTAAGCATGATATACGTACCTTGGTTAGAGAAATGATCTGTGATCGTAACATATATTTATTATGTATTTATTATATTTATATTAGGTGCTCTCTTTTTATAGATTTAAGAGATTTTATATTGCATTCTAGTTTGTAGTTCATAGCCACAAATTACAATAAATCAATTACAGATCCGCAATCATATAAATATCCCCATTGATTTCGTCTATGGCTACTATGGTTCATACGCATGGCATTTGGCGGTGTCTACTATGTTCTTACCTCAGTTTGTATCTACGGCTTTATTGCTTAAACTTAGTCCAGGACAACATAAAAAAGAAACTGTCAATAAATTTTGATTTTTTACGAAAAAAATTAACCTTTTTTCGTGAACGAATAAGATATCATTTGGTATGATTTGAGAAAATCAGTTGTGTGCCAGAGATCGCCTTTGGTTTTTTGAGAATGCACAAAGTACTGCAGGAAGAAGTTACTTCTAAAATGTAATCCTCAATATAAAACCAAAGTCTATAAAGCTAGAGTTATGCTACTGATATCCTACTGTTAGGTTAGACAGCTCCTATTTCTATTCTTTACGATTCTCTTGAAATTTGATGAAATCATATACTTTTTTACGAAAATTTCAAGCAATAATCCTTCGTTTCATGGTATGCGCTGGTAAAAAATCGTCATAAAAACATTGCGAGCTCAATTTCAGCCATGCCAAGATATGGACACATGCGTACAAATATGCTACGCCTGGGTCATTCAAAATATTCGAACAGCTTCTCTATGATTCATTTAATTTGACTATGAACATTTGAACCGATAAGGTCAATCGGGTGTTCTGAACTAATTGCACAGAACATCACACCATTCTAGAGATCGTAATATGCATGTTATGCCAAAAATGACTAGTGAAGTCCAAAACAGGCAACGTTTTCGATGAACGTCTTCGCTTTTGGAAGCCATGTTTTTTCTCATTGTCGCTAATGACATTCTTTTTGGCTGTTACCAAGTGAAAACTTTACAACCCAGATATCTTTGAAAGAATTATTGTTTCTTCGAACCAAAATTTGAATTCTTCACTATTGTACTAAGCAACGAGGAGGTAGAATAGAAGTTAATGAACCTCGAGGAGCTAATATAAAATTAATTCTTCGCTTTTTCGCACTAGAAACCATAAGCGACAAATATAAATAAGAAATACAGCCAAACATAATCTGAAAAAGTTTGAAATTTGAAAATTGAAAAAGTATTACAAATTGTACAAAATAACACCGGCTTCCATAATGTCGTTTTTTACGTAGAATGGATAGCTTCTGGTTAAAATTTGTACCGGAATGAAGTATCTCACTTTTCCATATATTTTTACCGTTCCTTTGTTTTGCGTTTTTGTTATATTGCCCCTTCAGTCGCGTCGTTCTGCTTCGACCCATCCACTCCGGTCGTTCGATTTCATGAATCGGTCGCCTTCGGTAGCGCGCTCGAGGAGGTTCGCCGCTTCCGTCAGCGGATCGCTTTAATAACATAATTAAGTAGTTCTCCATCACTTGCCGAGGATACGTCAATCATACACGCATTCATTTCACTCACACACAAATAAAAAAAGAACACAGCTGAACAAGCAGACGGATGTGCCGCGATATGAAGTGCCGTTTAAGCGCGATTTTCAAAGCTCTCTCACGGCCGCCGGGCGTTTTTGTTGCGCTGAAAAGGGAATATGGATTCCCATTATGCGTCGGGCATTTCATATTTTCGCGCTCCTTTCCCCGCGGGAGAGAAGGGAGCATAAAAATGGAAGCGAAACGAACACGCAAAACCCGATTGTAGTGCATTGCGATTGAACTATGCCGCACCGGGCACTCGGATAGGGACGCTGGCAGGGACCCGGCCAGGTCGGAGTCGGTGGCCACTCGAGGCACGCACGGAACGCACAAACAGTCAGCCGGGCCATTTACCAACACCGGTGGAAGCGGCTCTTTGTGAAATGATACGATTAATCCGGACGATCCTCTGGGCTTTGCTGCGGCTGCTGTTGCTACGCGCCCGGTCCGTGTCCTTTGTTTGCCTTCGCTGCAGCCAGCGAGGTGCCAAGAGTTCGTGCCAAAAAACCGGACCGGAATCGCGCAGGAACAAAGACCGAGAGGGAACACAAACCGACACCGACAGCGCGAATGGTGGAACGTTTCGCATTCATCTGCCGGTCGGTCAGCTTCTGACCAGGATCGGTATCAGGAGAGAGAGATAGAGAGAGAGAGTTAGAAAATAAAGATCCATTAAGATATACCTCTGGATGTGTTCCGCGCTCGGTAATAGGATACTTTGCGTACGCGCTAATCAGATCCCAGCATCTTCATGGGTTTGTTGCGTTTCTTTATTTTTCATCGATTGACACATTTCTTTTCAATATTTTTTTTTTCGTTCGGCGACCCGAAACGTACTTCATCCATGACGGGATGCAGTGCGACTGTGGATGACGTGCAGATGGAATAAAAAGTCTGCAGTCTTATCTTAAATGCGATTGCGTTTTTGCTCAAAAGGTAGAAACAACTTTGAGCATTATATTTAGTTGTAGTTGTAGGGTATTATATTTAGTTGTAACTCATATTAAAAGACATATTAAATGTTGTTAAACGAAATGAAAACGAATGGAGTACGATTAGCTAACCTTGAATAAGCTAAAAATAAATACACGAGTTGTATGATCTGTAGGTTTTAATAAAAGACTAAACAGGTGAAATAAAAGATAAAAGAGATAAAAGACTCTTGCTGTTTAAATGATGTAAACGACAAACAATTGTAAAAGTACGATAAACAAATGATAAATACATTGAACAGATGATGTAGATGATAGAACATAGAATGTTTGAAAGACAAATCATTTGGAAATAATTAAAAAATGTGACAAGATTAACCTTATGCGTTGCTATGTAATCAAATATATTCTTTATATAGACAAATAAAAGCTGGAAGTCACTCAATACCCCATCATTCTTAGAGTAGTTCTCATACAAGATTTGTCTCGAGATTCTAATGATTTTGTGTTATTTGTTGAACTCACTCACAAGTTTTTCCACCTGCTTGAGCCTCGATAGGCGAATAGAAGGTACGGTATCCTTGTTTCGGTAGCTTTCGAAAACCGTCGGACATCGTTAGTCGGCCAGCGTCTGGAGCGGTTCGTTAGCTTTGCTTTCCGAACGGGACGAACGGACGATGGCACTTTGAGATGGCTTCATTAGAGAAATTGAGGTGAGCTTGAACTGAAGATCAACCCGCAGTGTGAAGTAGTTGACAGTTTGGGAAGCTAACAATAGTAGCTATTCTAACAGATTGAAGAATCGCATTTTTGTGTATCATTTTTGACAGTACGCAACGATGTTTGTTTCCAAAAATCTGGTGAGAATAGGATGAAATTTGAGAAACATTAGGCTACCAGTAACAAAAACTTTGGCTTAAAGACACAAGTTTCATGGTAGAGAGCTATAGTAACACTTTGACAATAATTTTTTAGAGAATATCACATCCAAACTGTCGACAAAACCTTATTCTCTATTGAAGGAATTTTGTTATAAATTCGTAGCTTTGAGATGGAATAACATTGATTTCGCTAAAAAACGAAAAAAAAAGAAGAAATTTCGTTAAATTGCTGGTTTTATTCCACACTTTTATGAAGGTTTCGTCAAATGAACGTTTTTTTTGACAAAATTTTGTACTGCTATGAAGGCTTCAGGATGCAATCAGTCATGGGAGGAGCCAGCCGGAGGAGTTTCCATCTTGCTTCCAGCCCTCATGATGGCAGCAGCTCTTACAGCTACTTTGAAGGACACCCCAGGAGGGTATCCGCTGCGTCCCTACGATCTCTCCCATTTTTATTTATTTTTCACATACTCTTCCACCCATCCAGCAGAGGCTGACGTCATCCGGAGCCTCTGAAAAAAAAAACGCAACCGAACGAAGCCTACTGCGATGAGGCCTTTGACATAAACAAAAACAAAAAAAAAACGGAAAAACGCCCCTTCTCTACGGGATGAAAATGGATGACGGAAAATTAATCATACATTTCAATTGTTTACTGTACACTTGAGGCTTTATAAAATGTCACCTACTGTGAACAATGGCGTCGGGGCAAGCTTCCTGGCCGGCTACGCTGCCCCCCCACCCCCCTCCCACTCCATCGATTGCGTTCGCTTTATTCGCTTCCCGTGCCTGTTTTTTGTCGTTGGCTTTCCTCGGCAATTATTATCTCTCGCTTTTTATTTTCCGTTTTCCTCGCGGGGTTTTCTTTTTATTGCTCTCTCTCTCTCTCTCTCATCATCGCATCAGCGAGTCGGTTTCCCAGTTCGGAATGTCTCACCGGCTGTATGAGATTGATGAAGTTGAAGTAGGCGATGCAAAGGGGAGAAAAAAACATTGAAACCATCACGAATAAGGACGACTGGTGAGGACACTTCATGCCACGACCGGCACACCGGCGAGGGTGATGAGAATGGCGTGGACATATTACGGAATCGCACTCATACACACCCATACACGGGGTGCTCTCAAAAAACCCACCCGGAATCGGGCTTTGTTTGAAATAAATATGGCGGATATTTGCAATTTTGTACACAACGCGTGCCGATTTTCCATCCGCCTGCTCGAGTGGAGGGATTTTTGCTGTACGTATGTTGCCGAGCGTGCACACCACCCGCTTGGAGGGGTTTCTTGCGCTTCCCTTCCCACTGCCAGGCTCAAACCTGAGCACTCATCAAGCACGGCTCATTGACAAAGGCAGTGTTCGGCGGCTTCTTGAAGTTAATATCGTACACTCTTCGACCCGTTCCGGTGGGTGGGGTGGCGAGAAAAAGCGAAAGAGTTTGAACCTCCACTCCCGGATGTGTGTGTGCGTATTGGGGATATGTTGCAGTGTAATATCCGAAGCGGAGCAATCGCAAGAATAGCTCAACTGATTGCGAAAAAGATCCGCCATCTTTCGGGTGAGCGCCGTGTGGAGCAGAAACGAGGAACACTTGATCCTGCTGCTTACGCGAAATGCATCGAGCGATGTTTGCGAAATGCATTTCGAAACCCCCGTGCAAGAAGATCGATCTTCCCGGTTGTCGAAACGATTTGAATGACGACGATGTTTGTACGCTCTTCGGTGGGTGACAAATGCGGTGAATATTAGCTTCCCGGTGGCTTCGGAAGGGTTCTTTTTGCAGCCGATGGTGGATGATTTATTCTCTTCCAAGGACGCAATTTCGGATCGGAGTTTTGTGAGTTCATCCGAACGGGGATCCGTCGGTTGTGGGTAAATAAAGTCAATCTCACAAAAGCTTGGAGCCGAGCGTGCTTGGAGTGGCGTGTTTTGTGCACGTTTGAAAAAAAAAACGCAACCGAACGAAGCCTACTGCGATGAGGCCTTTGACATAAACAAAAACAAAAAAAAAACGGAAAAACGCCCCTACTCTACGGGATGAAAATGGATGACGGAAAATTAATCATACATTTCAATTGTTTACTGTACACTTGAGGCTTTATAAAATGTCACCTACTGTGAACAATGGCGTCGGGGCAAGCTTCCTGGCCGGCTACGCTGCCCCCCCGCTTGAACTGAAGATCAACCCGCAGTGTGAAGTAGTTGACAGTTTGGGAAGCTAACAATAGTAGCTATTCTAACAGATTGAAGAATCGCATTTTTGTGTATCATTTTTGACAGTACGCAACGATGTTTGTTTCCAAAAATCTGGTGAGAATAGGATGAAATTTGAGAAACATTAGGCTACCAGTAACAAAAACTTTGGCTTAAAGACACAAGTTTCATGGTAGAGAGCTATAGTAACACTTTGACAATAATTTTTTAGAGAATATCACATCCAAACTGTCGACAAAACCTTATTCTCTATTGAAGGAATTTTGTTATAAATTCGTAGCTTTGAGATGGAATAACATTGATTTCGCTAAAAAACGAAAAAAAAAGAAGAAATTTCGTTAAATTGCTGGTTTTATTCCACACTTTTATGAAGGTTTCGTCAAATGAACGTTTTTTTTGACAAAATTTTGTACTGCTATGAAGGCTTCAGGATGCAATCAGAAAAGTACGATAAACAAATGATAAATACATTGAACAGATGATGTAGATGATAGAACATAGAATGTTTGAAAGACAAATCATATGGAAATAATTAAAAAATGTGACAAGATAAACCTTATGTGTTGCTATGTAATCAAATATATTCTTTATATAGACAAATAAAAGTTGGAAGTCACTCAATACCCCATCATTCTTAGAGTAGTTCAAGATTTAGTAGATACAAGATTTGTCTCGAGATTCTAATGATTTGCTGAACTCACTCACAAGTTTTTCCACCTGCTTGAGCCTCGATAGCCATCGGGTACTGTCGTAAGATGCCTCTAGCGAGCGATGCGTTTGCTAGTAATGAGACCGAAAGGATGCCCTCTTAAGAGGATCTATCTCTTTCTTTCGCTCGCTTTCTGCTCATCCAGGTTTTAGAAGCGTTGTGCGGCGTCTCGGTTGATTGACCCGGCGAGGAAAATCTCCACTCGACGCCACCATTGTCGGAATGGGGATTGTGGTTGTTTCGATGATCTTTGGGCGATAGTTGTTTTTCTCTCTTGCTTCGGGATCTCCTTCCCTCGGGTGCTCCATAATCCGTCGGGCGAATAGAAGGTACGGTATCCTTGTTTCGGTAGCTTTCGAAAACCGTCGGACATCGTTAGTCGGCCAGCGTCTGGAGCGGTTCGTTAGCTTTGCTTTCCGAACGGGACGAACGGACGATGGCACTTTGAGATGGCTTCATTAGAGAAATTGAGGTGAGCTTGAACTGAAGATCAACCCGCAGTGTGAAGTAGTTGACAGTTTGGGAAGCTAACAATAGTAGCTATTCTAACAGATTGAAGAATCGCATTTTTGTGTATCATTTTTGACAGAACGCATCGATGTTTGTTTCCAAAAAACTGGTGAGAATAGGATGAAATTTGAGAAACATTGCATTGCATCAGCTGGAGCCGGGTAGCTCGTCCGTTGCGTTATGCCTATCGGTAGCCTCCTTTTGATGCGTTTGTTGCGTGGCGAAGGGATTTTAGCTAGAAATACTTCAGATTTGATGCGCCAACGAATAAAAAAAACTCTCTAAAACCAACATATCGGAAGCATTTCCTTCAGAAGACTTATAAAACAATCCGGAATGTACTTGGAAATATCCGTTATTTTCTGTAGTGATAAATAAATATATTAGTATCATATGAAAATAATGAAAAAAAAACTGGAAAAATTGTAATCATACACCATCAAAACACAGTCACCAAATAAATAAACGATATAACCAAGAAATGTAATCTCATCGTCACTTGCTAATGAAGAGTTATCAATAGAACTTCGAGAACGTTTTATGGGTAGCGAAAGGAGGCGAGAGCAAGAGCGCAAATAAGGCGCGCATCCTACGCTACGCTTTTCCTCTGCTTTTCCTCTCTCGCACACACGCGCGCGCGTGTGGAACCATTTTTCCAATTTTTCATCTGTCACATCGCACAGTGTTCCTCCTTTTCCTGTACTTTTTTGTATTTGTACAGGCGACACTGTTTAGAGATTTCATCCCAGCAAGCCTTGCCGTCTGGGGATAACAAAGAATAAAAAACCGAAAAACCCGCGGAAAAAGGCAGGCAACACATTTTCATCTCCTGTTTCCACATTATACACGCTTACATTCAAAACATAGCGAATCAGATTCCCCACCCCCTACCACCGACCGAGTGTAAATTAAATGGAGGCTTCTCGCCGTGGTTGAAAATAAAAATGTCTACGACAAGCACGCGAAAATGAAAACAACGTTTTTTTTTCTCCCTTTCCATTTTCAGCGCAATTTTCACCGTGACATCACGACAACCTGGTGCACCCGACATTGCTCCACCGGATGGGGGGAACACCCATAAAACGTTCTCGAAGTTCTATTGATAACTCTTCATTAGCAAGTGACGATGAGATTACATTTCTTGGTTATATCGTCATCGTTTATTTATTTTGAAGTGTTGAAGTGTTTTGTTGCTGCATGATTCCAATTTTTCCAGTTTTTCTTCATTATTTTCATATGACATTTATATACATTTATTTATCACTACAGAATAAAACCGATATTTCCAAGTGCATTCCGGATTGTTTTAAAAGTCTTCTGAAGGAAATTCTTCCGATATGTTGGTTTTAGAGAGTTTTTTTTTATTCGTTGGCGCATCAAATCTGAAGTATTTCTAGCTAAAATCCCTTCGGCACGCAACAAACGCATCAAAAGGAGGCTACCGATAGGCATAACGCAACGGACGAGCTACCCGGCTCCAGCTGATGCAATGCAGATGATGCGATGTGCATCAATCTCGCGCGCACACCACCCGGGCGCATCCCTTCCGTAATCCCTTTACGTTCCATATTTCACGCCATAAACATCCCTTTTACAGGAACGCACGGGGGATAGTTTTCTTTATTTTGTTCTATGTTATGTTATGCTTTTTTTCTCTCTCCATATTTCGGGTCACTATCCTTCATCCGTGCGGCGCGCTAAAGGTAAACGCAGTAACGCTTCAGTTCACAAACTGTTTCGGTTTGGGCCGTTTTGCCCGATTCGATGGGTCCCACTCGTCGGCCCACGGGCAACGCGGTGTACTTGTGCGGTGCGGCGTGTTTTTTGTTTTGTTTTTCGTGCTTGCCGTGGTAAAAAAAAAAACACTGAAGAGCCGCCCGGGGTCGCGAACGGTACGCACTGAAGATGGCGTTCCGCCGAAAGGTGAACGGAAACGTAAACATTGACGCATCCGAACGTGACGCATTCGGAGCGGCACTCGTTGAAATGTTTGCAAGCTGCTCCGATCCGATCAGGAAACTATGGGTTGGATTTTTTTTACGTTTTTTTGTCGTTTTGTAATGGAAAATCATCGACCACGCAGATATTCCACATCCCGGGCGCTGGATGCGCTCAAGTGAACTAGATAAGGTGGGTTCCATTTTCGGTGCGTGTGGAATTTCGATTGAATAATTCTATTCACAACATTTTCCGGCCAGCCCAACCGGGTGTAATGATTCGGCTGCCATAGATATGAGAGGTGGCATTCTAAGGGAGAATGATTTATTAGTCAAATAATTCCACAACATATTTGGCTGCGTGCTGTTTGCTAACTCACGGGACAGTGGATTACAACAGATATAGTACAGGTTTCGATCCTCCACGTTTTTCTTGTTTTATTTTTCTTGTTGCTCTTTCTTACTACCTTTTTGATAGTCTCAAGATTTTTTCCCCATTCTTCTCAAGCCAATCTCTGTTATTCAGTCAAGATCCATGAGTTGGATATGGACATGTAACATAGAAATATGGTAAAAATTACATTGCATACTAAACCTGTCCTAGCAATAAAAAAACTAACTCCAAACAAAAAATGCAAAAAATCAATAAACTGTCAATAAACATCCAACCAAAATGTTCATAATTTCGAGTCAAACACGCTCTTATTTATTTATATAATTGATTGACATCCGAAAAGCAAATGTTGGGAGACCAAAGTGCAAAAACATGTGACACAAGCTTCGGGTTGACAAGTGTGTCTCCATTTTGTCTTGACAGCTTACCAGAGCTTTCGTATGAGAAAGAGTATTGTTTTATTACATTATTACCACATAATGTCATTTATTATTCATATTTATCTTGTACCATGGCTTCTCTTCTATATTTCATTTATTTATATTATTTAGAAAGAAGCCTATTGATTTATTTTACGTTGTACCTCGACGTGCCTGATCAACTGTATTGCCGACGTCGTCCTCTAAAAACCGATATTTATTATCATCCACGCCGGCGCCAAACGGGAAAACAACTGCAGTTTCCGCCGAGCGCGGCACCAGAAACCCTTTCCCGTCCGGAAGGCCGTAACTTGCGGCAACAAGGGTACCCCGCCGGCAGCGTTGAAAGGTTTCACCTCACCCACGCGCCACCTCGAAAGGCGTCACCGGCAAATGGGGCGTACAGCGCCCGAAATCTCCCAATTACAAGCATTTTCCGCAGCGTTTTGCAGCGGCAGCAGCACCGACGATGGGTCCCTTTTCTTTACTCCCCAATTTATTGAAATCAAGAACGGCTAATAATCAACCGAGCGACGAGACCCTTGCCGGCAGCGCACACAAAGGACGCCAGCCCTGGGAATGGGAAGGATGTAATTGATTCCACTTCCACCCCAAGGGGGAAGCGAAAGGAAAACGCAAATGAAACGAAGCCGCCTGCCGCCTCTTCACGGGCGCAGAGTGCCGACAGAGATTACGATCAAAATGTTGTGATGAATTCGATGCCTGTGCCGGCGCGGAAAACGTGTCCGGAGAAAACACTTACCCGAGCTCCGGCCGCCGGGGTGGAAGCCAACACACGGCGCATTTAATTATGTGAATATTTTCGGCTCTAATCTTGACACAACGGCGGCGGCAACGGTTGCTGCACCGTTCGAGGGTCGATTGCTGGCGCTGGCGTGATTTGTTGCAACTGTGTTAGTGATGGAAACACTGAGGGGACCGGAGAGCGGGCCATGTTGTAATAAGGAGGAAGGATGTCGGATGAGATGGGTAGTCATAATTTGAGCTGTAAAACTGCACTTGATAGGCAACGGACGTCTAGTTTTTTATTTAGGGCACGGTAAGACTTTGCACCTCCTTCTTCTTGTCTCTTTTTATTGTTATATTCCTTTTCATGCTTTTGTCAAGGTTAGCTAAAATCAGCTAACCGTAAGGACACACTCCGCAGCCAGCGAGGAAACAGACCAAAGAATACGCAAACAAAGCAACCGTCTATTTCGGTGTCAGAAGCCAACGTCGGCCTATTCGGCCGAAAATTAAAACCCCGGCCCTTCGCGCCGGGAATGCGGAATGCGACCGGAAGTATTTTTAATTGGCAGACCAGCTGCCTCGAGAGTCTGACGCCGGCGCCAAACGGGAAAACAACTGCAGTTTCCGCCGAGCGCGGCACCAGAAACCCTTTCCCGTCCGGAAGGCCGTAACTTGCGGCAACAAGGGTACCCCGCCGGCAGCGTTGAAAGGTTTCACCTCACCCACGCGCCACCTCGAAAGGCGTCACCGGCAAATGGGGCGTACAGCGCCCGAAATCTCCCAATTACAAGCATTTTCCGCAGCGTTTTGCAGCGGCAGCAGCACCGACGATGGGTCCCTTTTCTTTACTCCCCAATTTATTGAAATCAAGAACGGCTAATAATCAACCGAGCGACGAGACCCTTGCCGGCAGCGCACACAAAGGACGCCAGCCCTGGGAATGGGAAGGATGTAATTGATTCCACTTCCACCCCAAGGGGGAAGCGAAAGGAAAACGCAAATGAAACGAAGCCGCCTGCCGCCTCTTCACGGGCGCAGAGTGCCGACAGAGATTACGATCAAAATGTTGTGATGAATTCGATGCCTGTGCCGGCGCGGAAAACGTGTCCGGAGAAAACACTTACCCGAGCTCCGGCCGCCGGGGTGGAAGCCAACACACGGCGCATTTAATTATGTGAATATTTTCGGCTCTAATCTTGACACAACGGCGGCGGCAACGGTTGCTGCACCGTTCGAGGGTCGATTGCTGGCGCTGGCGTGATTTGTTGCAACTGTGTTAGTGATGGAAACACTGAGGGGACCGGAGAGCGGGCCATGTTGTAATAAGGAGGAAGGATGTCGGATGAGAAGAAGGTGAAGTTCAGTTTTGCATCGTGATATGGAACTAAATATTATATTTGATATTTAGAATACATTAAACATGTGTTTTCAATTAATACGTTAGATTAGCTCGATCGTATTTCAATATAAAAAACGTCTAAAAAAAATAGTCAATACATATTTACACAAATAATTGCATATTTCTTCAATTCTACCAGCCAGTATGGAACGAAAACATTCAGATAGTTACATGCCTAACCCCTAAAGATATCCATTCCGAAACAATTTCTGTAATACGATGAATTTGTAAAAGAAAATTTTTCATGTAAAAAAAGTCCTCCGAATATTTGTATATTTTTCTGTTTTCTTATGATGGAAAATAGTGTTTTTTGATAACAAATTCAATACGATTTCAAAAGTTTGTTGATTTCCATAAAGTACAAAACATTGCTATGGTATATTGCTGAACTAACATCAGTTATTATTAAGTTTATATTTTCATGTTTGTTGTGAACTCCCAAATTAACAGATTTTTTAGTCTTTAAAACACGAATCAGTAAGAAAACAACACCCTGCTCGTTCAATCGATCCCGGAACACGCAAGGTTAGCTAAAATCAGCTAACCGTAAGGACACACTCCGCAGCCAGCGAGGAAACAGACCAAAGAATACGCAAACAAAGCAACCGTCTATTTCGGTGTCAGAAGCCAACGTCGGCCTATTCGGCCGAAAATTAAAACCCCGGCCCTTCGCGCCGGGAATGCGGAATGCGACCGGAAGTATTTTTAATTGGCAGACCAGCTGCCTCGAGAGTCTGACGCCGGCGCCAAACGGGAAAACAACTGCAGTTTCCGCCGAGCGCGGCACCAGAAACCCTTTCCCGTCCGGAAGGCCGTAACTTGCGGCAACAAGGGCACCCCGCCGGCAGCGTTGAAAGGTTTCACCTCACCCACGCGCCACCTCGAAAGGCGTCACCGGCAAATGGGGCGTACAGCGCCCGAAATCTCCCAATTACAAGCATTTTCCGCAGCGTTTTGCAGCGGCAGCAGCACCGACGATGGGTCCCTTTTCTTTACTCCCCAATAACCCGCGGAAAAAGGTGCAAAATGTGAAGGGTTCATAGAATGGAAACAAAAAACATCCCTCTTTTCACCCGCTTTTCCTGTACCCTTCCCACCACACACACACACAGCATCTAAAATGGACGACATTCCGCCGTGTTACAGCCGGTGACCGGAGGTGACACGCTGGTAAAAACGCGAGATTTGCTCACCGGTGGGTGCAAATTAAAGAGAACTCAGCATCGGCCATCGGCATGATTACAGCTCAGCTGGCGCTTGTTTTGTTGGCGGAACCGTGTTGATAACTAGTAATTAGTTTTCACCGGCGTTGCACACTTCCAGGAAATTTTACTGAACATTATTTCGCTTTCTGTTTTAGTTTCTGTATTTCTAGAGCGGAATGGAAGGTGAAGTTCAGTTTTGCATCGTGATATGGAACTAAATATTATATTTGATATTTAGAATACATTAAACATGTGTTTTCAATTAATACGTTAGATTAGCTCGATCGTATTTCAATATAAAAAACGTCTAAAAAAAATAGTCAATACATATTTACACAAATAATTGCATATTTCTTCAATTCTACCAGCCAGTATGGA
Source organism: Anopheles cracens (assembly GCA_002091845.1). Taxonomy (NCBI): domain Eukaryota; kingdom Metazoa; phylum Arthropoda; class Insecta; order Diptera; family Culicidae; genus Anopheles; species Anopheles cracens. Next base: position 13,559 of record LULB01041943.1, read on the forward strand.
ACGAAAACATTCAGATAGTTACATGCCTAACCCCTAAAGATATCCATTCGAGCTACCCGGCTCCAGCTGATGCAATGCAGATGATGCGATGTGCATCAATCTCGCGCGCACACCACCCGGGCGCATCCTTTCCGTAATCCCTTTACGTTCCATATTTCACGCCATAAACATCCCTTTTACAGGAACGCACGGGGGATAGTTTTCTTTATTTTGTTCTATGTTATGTTATGCTTTTTTTCTCTCTCCATATTTCGGGTCACTATCCTTCATCCGTGCGGCGCGCTAAAGGTAAACGCAGTAACGCTTCAGTTCACAAACTGTTTCGGTTTGGGCCGTTTTGCCCGATTCGATGGGTCCCACTCGTCGGCCCACGGGCAACGCGGTGTACTTGTGCGGTGCGGCGTGTTTTTTGTTTTGTTTTTCGTGCTTGCCGTGGTAAAAAAAAACACTGAAGAGCCGCCCGGGGTCGCGAACGGTACGCACTGAAGATGGCGTTCCGCCGAAAGGTGAACGGAAACGTAAACATTGACGCATCCGAACGTGACGCATTCGGAGCGGCACTCGTTGAAATGTTTGCAAGCTGCTCCGATCCGATCAGGAAACTATGGGTTGGATTTTTTTTACGTTTTTTTGTCGTTTTGTAATGGAAAATCATCGACCACGCAGATATTCCACATCCCGGGCGCTGGATGCGCTCAAGTGAACTAGATAAGGTGGGTTCCATTTTCGGTGCGTGTGGAATTTCGATTGAATAATTCTATTCACAACATTTTCCGGCCAGCCCAACCGGGTGTAATGATTCGGCTGCCATAGATATGAGAGGTGGCATTCTAAGGGAGAATGATTTATTAGTCAAATAATTCCACAACATATTTGGCTGCGTGCTGTTTGCTAACTCACGGGACAGTGGATTACAACAGATATAGTACAGGTTTCGATCCTCCACGTTTTTCTTGTTTTATTTTTCTTGTTGCTCTTTCTTACTACCTTTTTGATAGTCTCAAGATTTTTTCCCCATTCTTCTCAAGCCAATCTCTGTTATTCAGTCAAGATCCATGAGTTGGATATGGACATGTAACATAGAAATATGGTAAAAATTACATTGCATACTAAACCTGTCCTAGCAATAAAAAAACTAACTCCAAACAAAAAATGCAAAAAATCAATAAACTGTCAATAAACATCCAACCAAAATGTTCATAATTTCGAGTCAAACACGCTCTTATTTATTTATATAATTGAATGACATCCGAAAAGCATGTCAAATGGTGGTAGACCAAAGAGCAAAAACACGTGACACAAGCTTCGGGTTGACAAGTGTGTCTCCATTTTGTCTTGACAGCTTACCAGAGCTTTCGTATGAGAAAGAGTATTGTTTTATTACATTATTACCACATAATGTCATTTATTCTTCTTATTTATCTTGTACCATGGCTTTTCTTCTATATTTCATTTATTTATATTATATAGAAAGAAGTCTATTGATTTATTTTACGTTGTACCTCGACGTACCTGATCAACTGTATTGCCGACGTCGTCCTTTAAAAACCAATATTTATTATCATCCTTATCGGTTCGTTGTGTGCATGCCGTACCGAAAATAGCAACATGAACCGCCCTTAAATACGGTTGTTTTCAATCAGATTGGAATGCGAAACGATACGCCTGTCGATATAACTTTCAGCCAAAAACACCAGCAGCAGATTATACAATTCAATTAAGCGTAGAGAGCGCCTGCTTGGATGCGGTTTGTAACATTGCTGCCTGCATTCGGCCAGTCGCGCAGCATGCCGTTTTGTCATCCAGCCCACAGGCAGGGGTCACAGGCCGCAATTGATCACATTCGCATGCCCTCCCCACACACACAGACGCGTGCGATAATCCACGAATCGCATTACTGTGGGCAGCGTCACATTTTGCGACGACCATTCCATCGGGTAACTTGGAAGGGACCAACTTGGGCTTGGAAAGGTGACCCCGATGTGGGCAGTACCACGACACGGTGATCGAAGAGCTGCTGTGGAAAACATATATTTGTTAAGTGAACCGTTCCGATTACCGATGCGGAGGAAGTTTCTGTCGCAAAACCATGTCGCTCACTTCACGCTGGCTAAATCGCCCCGTTTCGTCCGGGGCCAATGCAAATATGCATGAGACTGAAATTGAAAATTTATCTCTTAAATTAATCTCAACCCAATCGATTTCTGGACGCACCACCGGACGCTAAGGTTGCCCTGCTCGTGATGAACACCAACACACACGCACCCATGGTATCGAATCGATACGCAGAGTAACCACTGGCGAGAGTTAGTAGAGTATAAATACAAAACAAAAAACAAACCACCCACCGTGTGGGTCCGGTCGGAACCGATCCGAAATTGTTTGCCAAATATGCATAAAACTTATGCGGCATCCAGCACACGGTACCGGTCGGTCTAGCTTCGGCATCAAAACCGATCGAACAGCGACCGCATCCCTGCCGAAGGACGACCAATGTCCACCAATGGGGGCGGCGGCGAGGTGCATTCTTGAGCGGTTGCATTTTGCATGCGAAAATTATCGAATCGATGAATTTATAATTACACACATTTCGTGTGCGATACGATGTGCCGGGCTCTCCGCTGGTGGGGCGGGTCGGAAGCTGTGTAAATGCCGTTCTGCGGTGAATAGAACGCGCCAGTTGGGCCGACCGGTTAAATGTTCATTTCCAATTTCGTACGAAATGCATCTTTGATAAGCGTCTGTTGCTCCCGGAATCACGGAAGCGCTGTGACCGGGTTCGTATGGGATGATACACCATTCGCCAGAATGGTTCTGCGGTGGTTGTGGCTGCCAGCGCTTTCAAACTAATACGATTGGCATTTCTTTAAATGGAATGAATGTTGCGTACAGGAAGCAGACATTCCAGTGAAAAAAACTGAGACTAAACATCCATTACGTTTTATCGGGAATTGTGAGCACAACAGAATCAGTAAGGAAATGTCCAGGAACTTTCCAAGCCAACTTTGTGTACTTATGGTCCATTTTTCTAATAGCCCAATCTAATGGTCCATTAAAAATACATCTGAAATGAGTTTCTGTTTTGGTTTTATTGACGTTAATTTCAACTCTAAAAATTAAATTAAAAATATAAAAAATATCGTTGTATTTCACCATAATTTAAACAAGAAAAAAACTAAAATTTCGATAGTTCTATTCTTTCGAACCAGAAGATCCTTTCGATTCCTCTCGATTTTTTTCTTAATTCAACTTTGTCATTCAATAATAAACGCATTGCAGTTGAGCTAGCATTAATAGAAGTAAAACAAACCAAAGCTCCTGTCTTAACTACCAAGCAATGAACTTGGCAAAAGTCTACCAATCCTGGAACCACGATCCCAAGTCGGAAGCAAGATTATGGTCTCAAGCAACACTAGTTCTGGGGTAGAACAGCTCCGAAGCTAACATTCAACGAATAACATTAAACAATTGTTTGAAGAAGTTTTCCAAATATCTTCAGAAATGACAAAGTTTGTTGACGGTAGAAATAGGTATAGGTATACCATTTCTTTCAACTGGACAGTCGAATCCAAATTGAAGCGTATAATCTTTGAGGTTACAGTGTCCGAAACTCTGGAGTTGACTTTACTACGCAGTATTACTCCAAAGTTTACTGTTATTTTCCAATACAAAATAGCAAAATTGCCACAGTTCTCAAACAGATTTATCCTAAACTTTAAGAGAGAAAGTAAGAGAAAGCTCATGCATGAATAATGTAGGACACACACGGTAGGCAAAATCGCTTCGCAAATCCTAGTGCCTATTTAGATTAAATCTCCAGAAAGCAATTTCAGTGCATCGCAATCGTACCGCGCTCCCACTCCGCACACTAACCAATAAGCGTGCTCAATTTGCAAATTTTCCTCACCAGGATCAGCCGAACAAACCGACGACTGCCGATTTCGGTTGTGCAACAAAAAAAAAACTAAAATGTCAACAGTGTGTTTGTAACCCACACGGTACAACATTGCGCCCGAACGGTTCCAAATAAGAAAGCCACAGGATTGACGTCGGTGGCTGCTCTTCACAATGCAAGCAACCTTGTTATTTGCGGAGATTATTCTTTGCTCCCTTAGCCCTAACCTCAACATCCATCCACGGACGGACCGCATCAGTTCTCCGAAGACATTTCCCAAACGTGCACAAAACACGCCACTCCAAGCACGCTCGGCTCCAAGCTTTTGTGAGATTGACTTTATTTACCCACAACCGACAGATCCCCGTTCGGATGAACTCACAAAACTCCGATCCGAAATTGCGTCCTTGGAAGAGAATAAATCACTGCATCCCGTCATGGATGAAGTACGTTTCGGGTCGCCGAACGAAAAAAAAAATATTGAAAAGAAATGTGTCAATCGATGAAAAATAAAGAAACGCAACAAACCCATGAAGATGCTGGGATCTGATTAGCGCGTACGCAAAGTATCCTATTACCGAGCGCGGAACACATCCAGAGGTATATCTTAATGGATCTTTATTTTCTAACTCTCTCTCTCTCTATCTCTCTCTCCTGATACCGATCCTGGTCAGAAGCTGACCGACCGGCAGATGAATGCGAAACGTTCCACCATTCGCGCTGTCGGTGTCGGTTTGTGTTCCCTCTCGGTCTTTGTTCCTGCGCGATTCCGGTCCGGTTTTTTGGCACGAACTCTTGGCACCTCGCTGGCTGCAGCGAAGGCAAACAAAGGACACGGACCGGGCGCGTAGCAACAGCAGCCGCAGCAAAGCCCAGAGGATCGTCCGGATTAATCGTATCATTTCACAAAGAGCCGCTTCCACCGGTGTTGGTAAATGGCCCGGCTGACTGTTTGTGCGTTCCGTGCGTGCCTCGAGTGGCCACCGACTCCGACCTGGCCGGGTCCCTGCCAGCGTCCCTAAGATCATCGAAACAACCACAATCCCCATTCCGACAATGGTGGCGTCGAGTGGAGATTTTCCTCGCCGGGTCAATCAACCGGGACGCCGCACAACGCTTCTAAAACCTGGATAAGCAGGAAGCGAGCGAGAGAAAGAGAGAGATCCTCTTAAGAGGGCATCCTTTCGGTCTCATTACTAGCAAACGCATCGTTCGCTAGAAGCGTCTTACGACAGTGCCCGGTGGTTATCGAGGCTCAAGCAGGTGGAAAAACTTGTGAGTGAGTTCAACAAATAACACAAAATCATTAGAATCTCGAGACAAATCTTGTATGAGAACTACTCTAAGAATGATGGGGTATTGAGTGACTTCCAGCTTTTATTTGTCTATATAAAGAATATATTTGATTACATAGCAACGCATAAGGTTAATCTTGTCACATTTTTTAATTATTTCCAAATGATTTGTCTTTCAAACATTCTATGTTCTATCATCTACATCATCTGTTCAATGTATTTATCATTTGTTTATCGTACTTTTACTGATTTTCTCAAATCATACCAAATGATATCTTATTCGTTCACGAAAAAAGGTTAATTTTTTTCGTAAAAAATCAAAATTTATTGACAGTTTCTTTTTTATGTTGTCCTGGACTAAGTTTAAGCAATAAAGCCGTAGATACAAACTGAGGTAAGAACATAGTAGACACCGCCAAATGCCATGCGTATGAACCATAGTAGCCATAGACGAAATCAATGGGGATATTTATATGATTGCGGATCTGTAATTGATTTATTGTAATTTGTGGCTATGAACTACAAACTAGAATGCAATATAAAATCTCTTAAATCTATAAAAAGAGAGCACCTAATATAAATATAATAAATACATAATAAATATATGTTACGATCACAGATCATTTCTCTAACCAATTTCAGATTATGTTTGGCTGTATTTCTTATTTATATTTGTCGCTTATGGTTTCTAGTGCGAAAAAGCGAAGAATTAATTTTATATTAGCTCCTCGAGGTTCATTAACTTCTATTCTACCTCCTCGTTGCTTAGTACAATAGTGAAGAATTCAAATTTTGGTTCGAAGAAACAATAATTCTTTCAAAGATATCTGGGTTGTAAAGTTTTCACTTGGTAACAGCCAAAAAGAATGTCATTAGCGACAATGAGAAAAAACATGGCTTCCAAAAGCGAAGACGTTCATCGAAAACGTTGCCTGTTTTGGACTTCACTAGTCATTTTTGGCATAACATGCATATTACGATCTCTAGAATGGTGTGATGTTCTGTGCAATTAGTTCAGAACACCCGATTGACCTTATCGGTTCAAATGTTCATAGTCAAATTAAATGAATCATAGAGAAGCTGTTCGAATATTTTGAATGACCCAGGCGTAGCATATTTGTACGCATGTGTCCATATCTTGGCATGGCTGAAATTGAGCTCGCAATGTTTTTATGACGATTTTTTACCAGCGCATACCATGAACGGAAGGATTATTACTGGAAATTTTCGTAAAAAAGTATATGATTTCATCAAATTTCAAGAGAATCGTAAAGAATAGAAATAGGAGCTGTCTAACCTAACAGTAGGATATCAGTAGCATAACTCTAGCTTTATAGACTTTGGTTTTATATTGAGGATTACATTTTAGAAGTAACTTCTTCCTGCAGTACTTTGTGCATTCTCAAAAAACCAAAGGCGATCTCTGGCACACAACTGATTTTCTCAAATCATACCAAATGATATCTTATTCGTTCACGAAAAAAGGTTAATTTTTTTCGTAAAAAATCAAAATTTATTGACAGTTTCTTTTTTATGTTGTCCTGGACTAAGTTTAAGCAATAAAGCCGTAGATACAAACTGAGGTAAGAACATAGTAGACACCGCCAAATGCCATGCGTATGAACCATAGTAGCCATAGACGAAATCAATGGGGATATTTATATGATTGCGGATCTGTAATTGATTTATTGTAATTTGTGGCTATGAACTACAAACTAGAATGCAATATAAAATCTCTTAAATCTATAAAAAGAGAGCACCTAATATAAATATAATAAATAGTGAAATGAATGCGTGTATGATTGACGTATCCTCGGCAAGTGATGGAGAACTACTTAATTATGTTATTAAAGCGATCCGCTGACGGAAGCGGCGAACCTCCTCGAGCGCGCTACCGAAGGCGACCGATTCATGAAATCGAACGACCGGAGTGGATGGGTCGAAGCAGAACGACGCGACTGAAGGGGCAATATAACAAAAACGCAAAACAAAGGAACGGTAGCAAGAGTCTTTTATCTCTTTTATCTTTTATTTCACCTGTTTAGTCTTTTATTAAAACCTACAGATCATACAACTCGTGTATTTATTTTTAGCTTATTCAAGGTTAGCTAATCGTACTCCATTCGTTTTCATTTCGTTTAACAACATTTAATATGTCTTTTAATATGAGTTACAACTAAATATAATACCCTACAACTACAACTAAATTTAATGCTCAAAGTTGTTTCTACCTTTTGAGCAAGAACGCAATCGCATTTAAGATAAGACTGCAGCAAACCGACATTCCTACCACTTCTTATTCCATCTGCACGTCATCCACAGTCGCACTGCATCCCGTCATGGATGAAGTACGTTTCGGGTCGCCGAACGAAAAAAAAACATTGAAAAGAAATGTGTCAATCGATGAAAAATAAAGAAACGCAACAAACCCATGAAGATGCTGGGATCTGATTAGCGCGTACGCAAAGTATCCTATTACCGAGCGCGGAACACATCCAGAGGTATATCTTAATGGATCTTTATTTTCTAACTCTCTCTCTCTATCTCTCTCTCCTGATACCGATCCTGGTCAGAAGCTGACCGACCGGCAGATGAACACGAAACTCTCCACCATTCGCGCTGTCGGTGTCGGTTTGTGTTCCCTCTCGGTCTTTGTTCCTGCGCGATTCCGGTCCGGTTTTTTGGCACGAACTCTTGGCACCTCGCTGGCTGCAGCGAAGGCAAACAAAGGACACGGACCGGGCGCGTAGCAACAGCAGCCGCAGCAAAGCCCAGAGGATCGTCCGGATTAATCGTATCATTTCACAAAGAGCCGCTTCCACCGGTGTTGGTAAATGGCCCGGCTGACTGTTTGTGCGTTCCGTGCGTGCCTCGAGTGGCCACCGACTCCGACCTGGCCGGGTCCCTGCCAGCGTCCCTATCCGAGTGCCCGGTGCGGCATAGTTCAATCGCAATGCACTACAATCGGGTTTTGCGTGTTCGTTTCGCTTCCATTTTTATGCTCCCTTCTCTCCCGCGGGGAAAGGAGCGCGAAAATATGAAATGCCCGACGCATAATGGGAATCCATATTCCCTTTTCAGCGCAACAAAAACGCCCGGCGGCCGTGAGAGAGCTTTGAAAATCGCGCTTAAACGGCACTTCATATCGCGGCACATCCGTCTGCTTGTTCAGCTGTGTTCTTTTTTTATTTGTGTGTGAGTGAAATGAATGCGTGTATGATTGACGTATCCTCGGCAAGTGATGGAGAACTACTTAATTATGTTATTAAAGCGATCCGCTAATGATTTGTCTTTCAAACATTCTATGTTCTATCATCTACATCATCTGTTCAATGTATTTATCATTTGTTTATCGTACTTTTACAATTGTTTGTCGTTTACATCATTTAAACAGCAAGAGTCTTTTATCTCTTTTATCTTTTATTTCACCTGTTTAGTCTTTTATTAAAACCTACAGATCATACAACTCGTGTATTTATTTTTAGCTTATTCAAGGTTAGTCAATCTGTTAGAATAGCTACTATTGTTAGCTTCCCAAACTGTCAACTACTTCACACTGCGGGTTGATCTTCAGTTCAAGCTCACCTCAATTTCTCTAATGAAGCCATCTCAAAGTGCCATCGTCCGTTCGTCCCGTTCGGAAAGCAAAGCTAACGAACCGCTCCAGACGCTGGCCGACTAACGATGTCCGACGGTTTTCGAAAGCTACCGAAACAAGGATACCGTACCTTCTATTCGCCCGACGGATTATGGAGCACCCGAGGGAAGGAGATCCCGAAGCAAGAGAGAAAAACAACTATCGCCCAAAGATCATCGAAACAACCACAATCCCCATTCCGACAATGGTGGCGTCGAGTGGAGATTTTCCTCGCCGGGTCAATCAACCGATTTTTTTTTCAGAGGCTCCGGATGACGTCAGCCTCTGCTGGATGGGTGGAAGAGTATGTGAAAAATAAATAAAAATGGGAGAGATCGTAGGGACGCAGCGGATACCCTCCTGGGGTGTCCTTCAAAGTAGCTGTAAGAGCTGCTGCCATCATGAGGGCTGGAAGCAAGATGGAAACTCCTCCGGCTGGCTCCTCCCATGACTGATTGCATCCTGAAGCCTTCATAGCAGTACAAAATTTTGTCAAAAAAAACGTTCATTTGACGAAACCTTCATAAAAGTGTGAAATGTTCATAGTCAAATTAAATGATGTTCGAATATTTTGAATGACCCAGGCGTAGCATGTTTGTACGCATGTTTCCATATCTTGGCATGGCTGAAATTGAGCTCGCAATGTTTTTATGACGATTTTTTACCAGCGCATACCATGAAACGAAGGATTATTGCTTGAAATTTTCGTAAAAAAGTATATGATTTCATCATATTTCAAGAGAATCGTAAAGAATAGAAATAGGAGCTGTCTAACCTAACAGTAGGATATCAGTAGCATAACTCTAGCTTTAGAGACTTTGGTTTTATATTGAGGATTACATTTTAGAAGTAACTTCTTCCTGCAGTACTTTGTGCATTCTCCAAAAACCAAAGGCGATCTCTGGCACACAACTGATTTTCTCAAATCATACCAAATGATATCTTATTCGTTCACGAAAAAAGGTTAATTTTTTTCGTAAAAAATCAAAATTTCTTGACAGTTTCTTTTTTATGTTGTACTGGACAAAATTTAAGCAATAAAATCGTAGATGAAAACTGAGGTAAGAACATAGTAGACACCGCCAAATGCAATGCGTATGAACCATAGTAGCCATAGACGAAATCAATGGGGATATTTATATGATTGCGGATCAGAAATTGATTTATTGTTATTTGTGGCTATGAACTACAAACTAGAATACACTATAAAAAGAGAGCACCTAATATAAATATAATAAATACATAATAAATATATGTTACGATCACAGATCATTTCTCTAACCAAGAACGACCGGAGTGGATGGGTCGAAGCAGAACGACGCGACTGAAGGGGCAATATAACAAAAACGCAAAACAAAGGAACGGTTATAAAAAAAGATGGCTAGATATTTTATTCCGGTACAAATTTTAACCAAAAGCTATCCATTTTACATAAAGAAACGACATTATGGAAGCCGGTGTTATTTTGTACAATTTGTAATACTTTTTCAATTTTCAAATTTCAAACTTTTCCATATTATGTTTGGCTGTATTTCTTATTTATATATGTCGCTTATGGTTTCTAGTGCGAAAAAGTGAAGAATTAATTTTATATTAGCTCCTCGAGGTTCATTAACTTCTATTCTACCTCCTCGTTCAAATTTTGGTACGAAGAAAAAATAATTCTTTCAAAGATATCGAGGTTGTAAAGTTATCTCTTGGTAATACCCAAAAAGAATATTATTTGCGACAGAGAGATATTACTAACCTGGCCTCCAAAAGCGAAGACGTTCATCGAAAACGTAGCGTGTTTTGGACTTCACTAATCAATTCTTGGCATAACATGGGTGTTAAGATCACTAGAATGGCATTATATTCTGTGCAATTAGTTCAGAACATCCGATTGACCTTATCGGTTCAAATGTTCATAGTCAAATTAAATGATGTTCGAATATTTTGAATGACCCAGGCGTAGCATGTTTGTACGCATGTTTCCATATCTTGGCATGGCTGAAATTGAGCTCGCAATGTTTTTATGACGATTTTTTACCAGCGCATACCATGAAACGAAGGATTATTGCTTGAAATTTTCGTAAAAAAGTATATGATTTCATCATATTTCAAGAGAATCGTAAAGAATAGAAATAGGAGCTGTCTAACCTAACAGTAGGATATCAGTAGCATAACTCTAGCTTTAGAGACTTTGGTTTTATATTGAGGATTACATTTTAGAAGTAACTTCTTCCTGCAGTACTTTGTGCATTCTCCAAAAACCAAAGGCGATCTCTGGCACACAACTGATTTTCTCAAATCATACCAAATGATATCTTATTCGTTCACGAAAAAAGGTTAATTTTTTTCGTAAAAAATCAAAATTTCTTGACAGTTTCTTTTTTATGTTGTACTGGACAAAATTTAAGCAATAAAATCGTAGATGAAAACTGAGGTAAGAACATAGTAGACACCGCCAAATGCAATGCGTATGAACCATAGTAGCCATAGACGAAATCAATGGGGATATTTATATGATTGCGGATCAGAAATTGATTTATTGTTATTTGTGGCTATGAACTACAAACTAGAATACACTATAAAAAGAGAGCACCTAATATAAATATAATAAATACATAATAAATATATGTTACGATCACAGATCATTTCTCTAACCAAGGTACGTATATCATGCTTAAAAGAATAAAAAGTGTTTCAAAACCAATCAAAAACTATCGTGTCACTCGAAAATCAGTGCTATAAGCCTCATAGCCCTTTTATTTCCACCATGTTACTTCTGCTTCCATTACAATCTTTAAAAAAAAAAGAAAAAAGCGCACAATCGATCCGAAATGACAACGAAAACAGTGATTTACGTTGCATTTATGGTTTAATCCACCAAACAAACCGTCTCATACATGTCAATCACGAAGCTGATTACATTCGCTGCAGCGTGCGTTCGTCAAACAAACTGCACCCGGCACAATGGGCCGCAGGGGCCGCATGACGCAATTAGTGCAAATGAACCGGTGCGCCAGAGCAGCACCCACCCACTTCTCAACCCGTCCCGTTAACCGCCACCGAACAATTGGCGTTTTGTAGAAGAGAAAAAAACGCACACACACACCCATAATCGGTACCAGAAGGAGTCGTCCTCGTCGCCGGCGCTGCGAGCAAAAGCAAACAAAGTTGATCGGAATCGGAACAACAACAACAGCAGCAGCCTCGAACAAAAAAAAAACTACACCGAACAACAACATCGGCAAACGCAAACACCAAATCTCGCCGAGGATTACGGGACCGGGAGGGAACAGAAAACCGCCGAAAGCGCCAGAAGCGATTACATTTACCGGCTTGCACACTCATTAGCACACACACACACACGCACTCATAGGAGAGAGAAAACCCATAGTCCTCTAAAAAAACGGATTTCGAGAGAGAGAAAAAAAACCCGAACAGAAACGAGAATTAACGCCCTCGAGACATATTGCGTGCGTGTCCTCGTTGCGTATGTGCTTTGTGAAATTAAACCGTACAATACATCCTCTGCATCCTTTCGCCGTGGGTCCGTGTTGCAATGGGTGCTGTTGGCGTTGCTTCGTCCTTTCTTGCGTGCTTCATTCTTCACCATCCCTTAAGAGCCTCGGAGCAATTGATCCGTTTGCTGCACAATCGGTTTTAAGTGCCAGTACTGCCTCCTTGAGCTGTGTTTTTTTCTGCCCCCTTTTGTGTTGTGTTGTTGTAAGCTCGAAAGATATTTGGATCCGCGGCGCGGTGACGAGGAGACCGGATGAGTAGAAGTTAATCCTACTTTTATTACTTCCATCACCAGGCGCCTCCATCAAATATATTTTCACTCCCCGTTCGAGCGTTTCCCACTCCCCGTCGTCAGCTCAGCTTCGCTAGCTCTGCCTCCCTCTCGCCTCGGTCTCGCTCGCTCGTACCAAATTATCAAAGCAAAAGGTGCGAGTAAAGATAAAAGGACACACACACCGAATCTCGTCCCGGCGGTATCGCGGAGGATATTAATTGAACTAAATGAAAAGCTTTTAAAACACCCAATGGGACACACACACACATCCACCCGCTTCACCAACCTCGACCACATCGTCCCGGGGACCCTGGGACGGACGGGGGAAAACTTTCCATCCAGCTTCTTCGCCGAACACTTTGCCAAGTGTAAATCCAACACCGTAAAGCACACCGTGCGGTTTGCCGTGGCCAAACAAAATTTTCACTCCATTCCGGTGAAAGTTGTGAGCGGGGAACGCCCGGAAGGGGTGGCGGGGTTTACGCTCCACACCACCCCCTTTCGATCATAACTTTCTCCGTAATTAACCGGGAGCTGGTTTGTTTAGCTGTTGAAGGCGATTGTTAATTCGCTTTATTGTCAATCTCATTTCGGTGTGCTGCGCCGGGTTGTTGGTTTTGTGCACTGCGAGATCAAAGGATGGGAAAGGAACTAATCACTTATCTTAGAGCACATTGTGTGTTTGCGCTCGATCGATCAGGGACAACACAACACAGGTTGATAGCAAAAAATTGTATTAAAGACCCAAAGTTATGCATCGAGTTGCTTGGAATATCTCACTGCTACCCTGTTAATAGAAAAAGAAAGAAAGCAATAACCTGATCACCTGAAGTAGGGCAGTTTTATTTCAACAACAAGATCGCAACATACAAACTTGCTCTTTAAATCCTGGGCGGAACGTCAAAATTTGCCAATATTTTGCTCTCTTTTTCTAAATTAATTACTCCAAGTCGAGGTACTCATTAATGCATATTTTAACGAAAATATTAGTAACAAGTCCTTTTACAGGTAACATTTCGTAAATTAGGCTAGGATCCCATAAACGAAGAAGTAGCCAAAAAAAAAAGAAAAACTAACTTAACTAAATCGAACAAGCAAACCAAATACGAACTAAAAACTCCTCAAAATGTCTCGAAATTTTGCCTTTCTTGCCTTAATTTGTCATCTAGGTATTGAAATACTCCTAAAAACAAAAGCATATGTATCCATACTTTTATCCAGACATCCTTAGAGAAAGTGTGACATCAGGAAGAGAAGAAGAGAGCAGCGATAAATTTTGATATAAAAGCAGCGAATAGGTTTGAAACAATTCGGACATGATTCCGAATGCTTACCCAAAATGAATTATAAATAACTAAATTAGAGTAAAAGAAAACAAACAAGGCAACAAGCAACTGTCAAAACAACGAAAGAGAATGTTACTACCGCACAAACAAAAAACAAAAAAGTGTGTGTATCTTCTGAAGTGTATCGCGAAACTTTCGCGTAATCGGAATAGAAAACAGACCATGGTACTGCATGGTAGGTACGCAAAAGCGGTAGTTTTATTACAATTATTAGGCATTTTATTACAAAAATGGCAACGTTCTCTGCGTACAAAAATTAAGAACCTAACCTCAACACATTCTAGACCAATTCGCAGAGATTTCCTTACCTAGATTTCTCGGCAAGCTTTGAAAGAATGCGATTTGGTAAGGAAAATTTGCTGCTTCAATGTGATAATGATGCAAAAATAATTTATTGTATTTTAGTTCCATAACCCGCCACGAGACGGCCACCGCTCAATCATGGTTGCCACGACAATCTTTTTTGTACGACCATTTATTTTTTGCGAAAAACAAACAGCGTGTGTGTGTGCAGAAAGGAAAAGGAGCAATCAACTTCCGAGAAACGAGAAGCGCAGGTCAATCTCGAAACCCTCCGCAGTCTCGCTAGGACACGGCGGGGCGAGCCGGAGAAGACGCGGGGCAACATAAACATAATGGCGTTGCCTTGAGGGTGACACAACACGCCAGCCATACCCGACCGTGCGAAGGGTGTGCGATACACTTCCCCCGTCGGAATCCCTCCATCCCCCACCCCCTTTTGAGTAGCTCAAGTCAAACAAACCGACCAACCAACGAACGACAACGTCAGCGTCTTTCTCTCTCTTTCTTTTGCTCTCTCTCTCTCTTTCCCAAAGTGTACTTTAGTGAGCGCCTTTAGGCCTAAACATGTAACATTCTCTAAAGAATGATGGTTTTATCAACCCTTGGAAATTTGAACAACATTTTACATGAATATTAATATCGATAATTATCGTACGCATAATAATAATTCATTGTAATATTCGAAATAGAACCTAATGTAACTGTCGTGTAATGTTAAGTTAAGTTCTAATTAAAGATCATTAAACTCAATAGGCAATACAACGAATATGTTTTATCTTAATTTTCTAACGCTAAACCTCACTCTCACTGTATCCATTACATGCATTAGGATTATGCTGTATAATTTATGAGCCTCATACGACGTAAGCTAGAAACGGCGTGCTTCTACCGCTTACCCGCTCCAAGATGCGACCTCTTGATTGACAATTTAGCCGTGGACTTGCGCCTTTCCCCCTGGTGGGCTCACCAGCCATCAGCCCGCGCGAGTCCCAAATTTCCTGCATTAGCTGCTCTTTTGCGTTTCGTCGCGCGTACGGCGCCCGGCGAGTGCTGTCGATAAAATATTTACCAGATAAATAAATACGGCGGGCGCCATTGCAGCCACCTTTGCCGCGAATAAGCCGAAAGTACACGGTTCGTACGGTTCATGCAGCAGAATGAGGCAAAAACGACAAAAAAAGCTACTCCAGCGCCATCGTCAGCACTCGGTGTGGCGTTGCTCTGTGAAGCAAAAAAAAGGAAGCCAAAGTGAAAGCGAGAGACTACCAACAAACTAAGCAAACATGGCAGCAGCAGCAGCAGTATAAACCGACCCAAACGATGTCGAGGACGACACGTCACGCCGGTGGGGAAGTGTGTTGCCATGGTGACACAAACGACACCAACACACGCGCGCGCACGCCCCGGCACATCTCCGCATCGCTGCTCGTGCTCGTGGAAGTGAACGACGGGGAGCCAGCTTGCCGGGGACACTTTCGGAGTGGAATTCCAGGAGTGCTATTCAATTTACGGGCGCATCCTTCCGTAACAGATTTTGTATTTTTTTCCCAGTTTTTTTTTTTGCTTCGATGGGGAAATATCTCGATGAGGTTTTACGTGGCGTTTCAGCATCCGCGGAACGCTCGGTTTCAGCGTCGGCAGAGTCGGTGCCCTGCTGGTCGGAATGCTCCGTCAACCAGAAGAGCGTAGTGGGTTTGGGTTTGTATTCTTTTTATTTCTACCACAAACCAGAACATGTTGTGAAACCCTGCCGTCGTCTCATTAGACGGAATAGTAATTTGAAGCAAACTTCACTACCACACTGTCGTTTTTTTTTGCTGTAATGGAGGTGATTGTAGTAGACACAGTGAGGTTTACCCAGATAAACTCCTATCCTACCCACTCGGAGGTGCTTATAAGCTAGCAAAATCTCTTCAAACTTTGTCGCATCCCTAATATTCATCCCTTTTTAAACCTCAGGAGTGTAATATTAGAGTACGCCTGTGACGCTCCTGGCAGGGCCGAGCTTATCGAGGATGAACCGCAACAAGGTCGTACAAGTTTGCCCGAAGTTTGAAACGCTTCCTCGTGCTTATGGGGCAACCAAACCGCCAACAACTTTACCGGGACAGCATGCGGTTACCTATCCGATGCATTAAGTGAGGCGGGTTGTCATTTTGCGTTATCAAATATCGTTATCACAGGCGAAGAGTTTGTTTGAAACCACAGCAATCAAAACGGAACGTTAATCCCAATTGGAGAACATTGAGGTTAAAGGTTTTATTTCAACTTCTGGGGCAATAAGTATCGCCTAATAAATAAAGTAGTAATGTAGTACAACGTATCACTAGGCTAGAACAAGTTTTTTGACCCCAAATGGCAAGTAATGGAAATTGTAACCTGAACTATTCGGTATCTTGAACTATTTGGTATCTTAATTTCTAATTTATCACTAATTTGAAAACAAGAATCAATCCTGGATCACAGATTTTGTGACTCAAAATCGATTAACTCGTAACGATAGTCAATTTCTGTTGTGGTCAAATAACGACGATTGGTCAAACGTTTACGTCCATGGTTGCCATGGTTGCCCTTCGTCACTCGCTCTCTCTCGCTCTCTCGCTCTCTCTCGCTCTCCCGGACTTTCGTTCATCGGCACCGACCGGGCCGTAATTACGGAGAAAGTTATGATCGAAAGGGGGTGGTGTGGAGCGTAAACCCCGCCACCCCTTCCGGGCGTTCCCCGCTCACAACTTTCACCGGAATGGAGTGAAAATTTTGTTTGGCCACGGCAAACCGCACGGTGTGCTTTACGGTGTTGGATTTACACTTGGCAAAGTGTTCGGCGAAGAAGCTGGATGGAAAGTTTTCCCCCGTCCGTCCTCAAGAGCCGATGTCTTTGTTTCGCCCGTTCCGTGGTGATGATGATGCGATACGTCACAGTACGTCTCGGAGTGTTGCCGCTTTACACACGTGAGCGCACACAAGCACACGGCCCCGTAGGAAGCTGGAATTAGATTGCGAAAAGAACACCCCTACATATTACGCATTACCAACCGTCGGAGCAGGCCCCATTTCGATCAAAATGGCGTCATCCGATCGGCGGCGAAGTGCGTTCGGTTGCGCTGTTCTTCCACGACGATAGATAGCAAGGATAGCCGTTGACGTCCTTGATAAAAATGGGGAAAAGCGGTTGGATGCAGGGAAGGAATGGGCAGGTGATGTATATAAGCACACCAAGCACACACTACGACACCTACCTCTTCGCACACAGCAGCGGTGAGTGGTGAAATATTCACCACATAGTGTGTGTGTGTGTGTGTGGGAAGAGAACGTGATGGACGCCGCTGTTTGCGTCATCTTCTCGGAGACACGGGGGCATTAGGCAAAGCAGTTATTTGTCACAGCTTCTGTGGTGTCTTTCATGTGTGTGTGTGCAGATCCATCTCGGTAAGGAAAATTTGCTGCTTCAATGTGATAATGATGCAAAAATAATTTATTGTATTTTAGTTCCATAACCCGCCACGAGATGGCCTCCGCTCAATCATGGTTGCCACGACAATCTTTTTTGTACGACCACTTATTTTTTGCGAAAAACAAACAAAAACGAGAAGAGATGGATGCAAGTGATGCTCTACTAACTTATAGCTTACAAAATAAAGTGTCTTTGTATGATTTATAAAAAATTTTGAAGTGCTTTTTCAATGTTTTTTGACAATTACTATTTCGCTTTACGTAATATAAGAATACAACCTTTGACGGAAACTCGTTTTTTTAATCCCTTTTATGTTCTTTTCAGGATTTGAGTTCCGTGTATTTAGATTTTTATTTGTTTTATATTCCATGATTTTCACCCTTCAATTATATCTAAAAGAATGCTGATAAGATAACCTCCTCTCTCCCTTAGAGCAGTTTTTTCGCTGCAGTGTTGATGTGTCCCGTGCAAAGACCGCGCGCGCGTTTGTGTGTGTGTTTCGTCCTTTTCGCCTCTCTTCCCACCTCCTCCCTCACCCTTCCCTTCTACCACTCCTACCACCCCTTGGGCGGATTAGAGCACCATCTCCGCGCTGGGCTGGCTGGCTGGCAGCACCCGGAATGGGCTTGTCGGAAGGAAGCGAAGCGTGTTGGCGCATAGCGCAAACCGTGAAGATGGAAAAAAGGACATGCCGCGTCGTCCTGTGCCGCACACCAGGGCACACACCAGGGCAACTCTGACTTACTGGGAACGGGTGACGAAAAAGTACGGGATGGTATGTTGTTTTTCTCTCGGGTACGCAAAAGCGGTAGTTTTATTACAATTATTAGGCATTTTATTACAAAAATGGCAACGTTCTCTGCGTACAAAAATTAACAACCGCTTTTCCCCATTTTTATCAAGGACGTCAACGGCTATCCTTGCTATCTATCGTCGTGGAAGAACAGCGCAACCGAAACAGACGAAGAAGCTCGATGTATGTGTGCGCGTGTGTGTGTGCAGAAAGGAAAAGGAGCAATCAACTTCCGAGAAACGAGAAGCGCAGGTCAATCTCGAAACCCTCCGCA
>KZ070037.1:9612-20592 GCA_002091845.1 Anopheles cracens
AATGGAAAAACGGCCCTCCACCGTTCCCGGTGCACATTTTCCTTCCCAGTCGAGGTGGGCTCCGGTGGACTCCGGACAGAAAAATCCCATGTACACGATGCCGGCGGCAGGCAAGCAACATGAAAAGTGCGTCGCCAAAACAGCCAAACCCCCTCACAAACACGGCCGCTCATTTGGCGCAGGTCGCTGCCAGGTCACACGCGCGCAGTTTTGTTTGAAACTAATTAAGATTCTTGACAAAAACTGATCCTCATCTACGCGGACAGCGCGCCACACAAACGCCCCATATCAAGGGGGAGCTAAACACATACACACGCACGCACAGGTACGCACGCACGCAAAAAAGCAAGCGGACTGAAACTCGAGCTCGAGAGGGAAGAAAATACCATTTCATGCGGGTTCCGTGGTCAACGCAATGGTCGCACACACACACACAAACGAACCGTCCGAACCCAGACTAATCCTAAACCACATCAGCTAGTGCAACAACAACAAAAAAACGCGATCACCCCAAATACCCGCCCGTGGGATCGGGGCAGTAGGAGAAGGAATTTGCAAATTGCAAGCTCCCAAAAAAAGCGCCACACACTACAACAACGCGAACCCCCCCGATTAAGCAGAGACCGTTCGTTCCAACGGGCGACAACGCAGCCGACACGCGCAAGCGTAGCGAAGAGAACGATCTCGCCACGGGTTGGCATTTGAACCAGAAAAGCCTTGACCGGAGCAGCCCGGTGGGTTAGGCTGGGCCTCGCGGCTGACCGTTGCGTCGCTCCATTTAGCCGGACTCACTCCAACCCCGAAAACCGCCCCCCCCTCCCTCCAAAAACTTTGCCCAGCGTAAAACAATCTAAATTATCTAATTGAATCCCATTCACTGCGCATTTGGCTTGTGTTTGTGTTGTGGGATGGGAAGGCGAGGAATGCATTTTTCCGTGGATTTCGTTTGCGTTTTCGACAGCCGGCAGTAGGTGTGAACTAAGTGATCGTGATCGTTTGAAATAGTTCGCTTTTGCCATCCCGAAACTATTTCAAACACGTTGCTACAAAATTCAATCACTCCTTTTCGTATTGGTAATTGCTTCAAGTGCTCACCATCGCACTTCTCCATCTCGTCGTGCGACGAAAGCCTCTCCAGTCTGTGTCACTTTGCCAAATCTATCGCTCCATTATTCCAGTGCCACTCAAAAAAATGGAAGGTTAATTCAACCGGGGGGACTGGCGACTCTCACCTCCCATGGGCCCAATTTTCTGAACCGATTAGCATCGTCTCCCGCACGGAAAATGATAGCCCCTGATAAAGGCGGCGAGTGAAGCTGCCTTCGCTTGTTGCCGTGCAGAATGGGGGTGAAATAAAAACCCGGTGACAATTATGTAGATGGGAATGAAATTTTCATATAATTGTCGTGAGAGTGAGCAGGCGCAATCACAATTCGCGCGAAATCACCATCAAAAACTGTCTGCTCACGACGCGTTCCAACCGTGCGCGTCTCTGAGTTGCAAGTATGGGTGTGTGTACGTGTGTAGTGCTGAGAAAGCTTTCTCGGGGCGCATCGTTTTTATTGTGGACACTTTTTTTTGCGCCCTCATAAGATGATTGGCTAGCCAGGCAACCACCGAACCACCGAGCTGAAGACGCTTAATTTTACATAAACATTAAAGCAATTGTCGCCGCTGTTGACGCTGAAAAGATGACGCTTTTTAAAAACCACTCCGCATCGCGGGTCCAGCGCGTCCCGAAAGCTTGCTTGCGAGTTTGATTGTTTTCGTCGGAGCCTTAACCCCGATCCGGGTAACAACTGTCGCAGCAAGACGCGATTCGCGTGGATAATCTCTCCAATCCCGGCGATGGCTAATTTGCGCCTTCCGCTTGCCCTCGGATGCCCGTTTAATTTGGTCCTGCTTTGTACGCTTTATCATCACCACACTTACCCTTATCGTGCGATGCACTCAAGCGAGGATGCTTCGTTTACGGCCGGCGTGAACGTAACTCCCACCTGCAAACGCCTGCTGCGATGCACTGAAACAAATGAAAAAAAAACGCACACACACACGCACTCGAAAACGCGCGCATTTCATCGCAACCGCCTGCTCCGATGGGTCCATTTTCAAAATTCCCTGTTTGCCCAAAACCCATGAGCCCCCCCTCCCTCCAAAAACTTTGCCCAGCGTAAAACAATCTAAATTATCTAATTGAATCCCATTCACTGCGCATTTGGCTTGTGTTTGTGTTGTGGGATGGGAAGGCGAGGAATGCATTTTTCCGTGGATTTCGTTTGCGTTTTCGACAGCCGGCAGTAGGTGTGAACTAAGTGATCGTGATCGTTTGAAATAGTTCGCTTTTGCCATCCCGAAACTATTTCAAACACGTTGCTACAAAATTCAATCACTCCTTTTCGTATTGGTAATTGCTTCAAGTGCTCACCATCGCACTTCTCCATCTCGTCGTGCGACGAAAGCCTCTCCAGTCTGTGTCACTTTGCCAAATCTATCGCTCCATTATTCCAGTGCCACTCAAAAAAATGGAAGGTTAATTCAACCGGGGGGACTGGCGACTCTCACCTCCCATGGGCCCAATTTTCTGAACCGATTAGCATCGTCTCCCGCACGGAAAATGATAGCCCCTGATAAAGGCGGCGAGTGAAGCTGCCTTCGCTTGTTGCCGTGCAGAATGGGGGTGAAATAAAAACCCGGTGACAATTATGTAGATGGGAATGAAATTTTCATATAATTGTCGTGAGAGTGAGCAGGCGCAATCACAATTCGCGCGAAATCACCATCAAAAACTGTCTGCTCACGACGCGTTCCAACCGTGCGCGTCTCTGAGTTGCAAGTATGGGTGTGTGTACGTGTGTAGTGCTGAGAAAGCTTTCTCGGGGCGCATCGTTTTTATTGTGGACACTTTTTTTAGAAGTTTCTATGTTTGGAAAGGTTGTCGTACATAGTATAGCCTTCTAAAGATGATCTCTTACAAAATTCGATTCTTTAGGGTGATCACGATCATGTCACGTAGTCTAACGTCTTCCTCCTTCCAGGCATAACAGACTCATCACAAATATGCCGTCAATAATGCGTGCCTAAATGCCTAAAAGCCTACACATGTTTATTCGGGCTCAAACGATGTTCAAACAGATGCACCACCAGATAATTGCCGCTCATTGGCACCTATTGAAACACAAACCATTTCACACAAATCAGGCTGAATCATAGTTTGCATCATTCATTGCAACCCGTCCCATTCCACCAGATGCTCCTAGGCGAGCGCGAGCTCGCGGGCGCGCGCGCGATGAAAGCGAAAATATAATAGAACGCGCTTCGCGAACACGCGCTCCAACCGGTTGCAGCCCTGCCCGGCCCGGTCCGACGCGATAGATGTTGGAAGAAAATGCGGCCTGACAAGAAAATCCGCTTTATCCGCGAACCGAACCCACCCTAGCCCTGGTGACGGGAAGCATCTCAAGCATGCGCGCGGGCTTCGGCACCGAACGAAGCGCCTCCTCGCTGGGTGTCCAGTTTCGTATCCCAACGGTGACTTTTGACCTCGATCGAAGCGAGTGGAAGGGACGGCGAAGGAAAATGGGGAAAATGTCTTAACCCACTTCCGACCGCACCGCGCATCTGGCACGCACAATTCTTATTTGGACGAAGGATTTATCAATGGCCGTGGTAATAAATCGGCGAGAGAAACGAACACAAGGGAAACCCTTTCTATGCCAGCGCCTGTCAGCTTTTTTGGAGTGTGTGTTTACAGTATGCAAGACATACAAACCTTTTGATAGCTTAAGGATCACTGTTGATACTCCGAAGTATGAAGTTTCTATGTTTGGAAAGGTTGTCGTACATAGTATAGCCTTCTAAAGATGATCTCTTACAAAATTCGATTCTTTAGGGACGGCGTCCTCTTCCCCCTCGCCTTTGCGGCCACTTGGGGTGTGCCCCAAGGTGTTGGCCTTCTCAACAACAACAGCGACAACGACAAAAAAATGTGTTCGTTTCGTTTCGATTCATTTGATAGTAACTTTGAAATTTTAAAATCTGTTTAATTTGGCCATTTGATACTCTTGTTGCGGCTTGTTTTCGTGCCGCGACGCGATGGCCGTTGAGTGTCCCGCTCGGCTGGTTCGGGTGCTTTTAGTGCGTTCATCCGGTCGCCTAGCGCGCTGGCAAGTGTAATTATTATCCGCCACCGCCGCCGAAGGAGGAAGGAAGCATAAGCCGCAGCCCAAAATGACGCCTCCGGTCGCGGATGTCCTTGTCCGTTTATTGCACACGCGGTTCCACCCGGCCAAATTGTCACCCACCGTGTGCGTGTGCGTGTGTGCCGAAACTGCAAACCCGCTTCCGAGCGTACGACAAATAGTGAAAGCCCCCGAGTCCGAGGCGCTGGGTCAAAGTCGCCCGTAATGAAACCAGCGGCTGCCTCGATGTGCTCAACCAGTCGCGAACCCGCTGAGAAAGAGGATCACACGGACGTGGAAATGGAAAGCGATGGGAGCGGAACAGCGAGTGATGCTCGAGCGAAAGAGCGAAAGAGAGAGCGAGAGAGAGGACGACAGTGCAGCCACATTTCGCATGCGATCCCGTTAGACACTGGCGCATAGTTTGCATCATTCATTGCAACCCGTCCCATTCCACCAGATGCTCCTAGGCGAGCGCGAGCTCGCGGGCGCGCGCGCGAACGATCTCGCCACGGGTTGGCATTTGAACCAGAAAAGCCTTGACCGGAGCAGCCCGGTGGGTTAGGCTGGGCCTCGCGGCTAGGTGGGGTTAAGCTTCCCCGTTCGTCGGCGTCCTCTTCCCCCTCGCCTTTGCGGCCACTTGGGGTGTGCCCCAAGGTGTTGGCCTTCTCAACAACAACAGCGACAACGATAATCTCTCCAATCCCGGCGATGGCTAATTTGCGCCTTCCGCTTGCCCTCGGATGCCCGTTTAATTTGGTCCTGCTTTGTACGCTTTATCATCACCACACTTACCCTTATCGTGCGATGCACTCAAGCGAGGATGCTTCGTTTACGGCCGGCGTGAACGTAACTCCCACCTGCAAACGCCTGCTGCGATGCACTGAAACAAATGAAAAAAAAACGCACACACACACGCACTCGAAAACGCGCGCATTTCATCGCAACCGCCTGCTCCGATGGGTCCATTTTCAAAATTCCCTGTTTGCCCAAAACCCATGAGCCAACCCGGTTTTAAGCCGAATCTTTTGACAGTAATGACCAGTAAACATTGCCTTTTTATTCTCGCCCGTCAAAATTAATCTCGGCATCTCAGGGAAAAACTGCACAGCGCGTGAGGCGGGGTACGATTTTTGGGGCGGATTCCATTCCGGGCGCCGTTGGCCAACCAGCTGGTTGCGTCGCGTTTCGCATGCACCGTCCCGATGCAATTCCTCCCGAAGATCCCAATCGAGTCATCAATGCGCGATCGTCAAATTCATTAAGCTCGCCCAGGGGCAGCGCTCGAACGACTATTCCTCAGTCTTTTCGCTTGCGTCGTCGTCGTTGTCGTGTTGCCGGTTCCGGGGCTTACGATCGTGCTCGAGTTCGCGAAAACAACAACGGCAAAAACAACCAACACCGAAATGGGGATGTCATTCAAAGCTTAACGAAGTGACAAGATCAGCGGACGCGCTGATGGGAACAGCCCGTACGATGGCGGGGGGCAATCAGCAACGCTTGCAAAGTTCAACTAACCCATTGCGACGCTTTCAGCGCTTTGTGCAACAAATTTGCGACGATTGCATCGTTACTGGAGCGCAGATAAAGTCGTTTTTTACGGAAGGACCCGGTTGTACCCGGTCGCCAAAAAAAGATCGATTTCTGGTCGATAGAGCTGTGTTGGCATCCTGTTTTCTTTTTTATGTTTGATTTGAGCCACAGAAAATCCTCCGAACAATTACGAGCAACAACACATTATGCCCTCCGGCGAAAAGCTAATGACACATGCAATCATGTCAACGTACGAACAGCTTCAATCAATGTTACTTTTCATTGGCAAACACAAATGCGGATCGAGCCATATGGTTTACGGTTCTTATCGAGCAGCAGAGGAATTTCTTCCACACCTAGCATCAAGATGTCAACTTCAGCCATCTAAAGATACCCCACCGGGACGGGCACGTTAATTCATCATTTGAATGCCACCGCCAAAGAAGACATTTACAAGCGTCCACAAGCCGCTACCTTATGCTACCGTAATTACGTCGCGTCTGCTTTGTTTTTCTATGCGTAACCTCCACGATGGCGGCCACTCGAGACCTTTGCCTGCGCCCCAAGATGGCAGCCGGTACGGCTTCAATGAAAGCAATCATTGTTTTACGATCAATAATTGCTCCTCGGCGGGAGACACAAATGGGCCCCGGGTACGACGACAACTGTCCGGTACGGGCGAAGAAAGCTGGCGTTTGCAATAAAAACAAAAACCTTAAATACTAATAAACAATCATAAACACCATCAAGAGGACGGCTAGATGACATCGAACAAATGATGTGTAAATTATCATCGTATAAAACATTTATTACGCCAACTAACGACATCTCTCGACAGCTTTGGACACCGTCCGATGTGCTCGAGTGCTGTTGTGTGCTGTGCCTGCTTGCCTGCGTGCCTTGCAGACATCTTTTTCCTAACCGTATGCTAATCTTCGCTCGTTTGTCTCTTCTCTCTTCCTTCCTCTTCTCACGGACGGGCAGCTTCAGCAGCGGACGACACCGCAATATGCTAACGGACCCCAAAATGAGGTCCACACTCGGGCTGATGGACATTCAGCAGTCCCTCAACGGTGTTGTGCAGACTGATGGCAGTGGCGGGTTGATGTTGCTGGGAGAGATGTCCACCGATCGGGGGTGCTCCGGGGGACCCCATCAGCGGCACGTTACTCTGCTGATGGTGGTGCGGTTGTACTGAAGGCTTGGAGGTGTAGTAGTCGGCTAGATCGTAGCTGGCACCGTCGAAGTTGAAGCAATCCACCGTCGGTTCGTAGCTGGCGCCCGGTGCCGCAATGTCCGGAGCGAGCGGCACCGGAGATTCCAGGGCGTTCGAGTCCGACCAGACGATGCCGTGCTCCGGCGACTCGTGCAGGACGGTGATCGTGTACAGCTGTCCATCGGCGCTGGGTACATCCTGGGGAGGATCACCGGGAGTCGTCGGGGTAGGGCAGGCGGGCTGACTGTCGTACGGTGGCCAGTAATGGCTCATCCCACCGACGGACGTGTGCAGCCGCTGGTTCATGTCCGAGCGCGATGGACCCCAGATCTACAAGACGAAAAGAGCACGCTATTAGCGACCGTGTACGTTACGAGCCGAGCCGCACCGGCAGTGAAGATAAATTTGAAGCGAAATAAGTCCCACCGCGCCATATTTTCACACCACACACGCGCCATAAACTGGTGGCAGTTCTGGAAGTGGCGCGATAAATCAAGGCTGTTTTATGTTCTCTCCGGGAGTGGCTCCTTCGGTGGCAACCGGGGTCCGCTGGCCCACGCAAAGCTAGCATGCCGCGAAGCAGTTAGTATCTGGCACGCAACAAGTTACGCGGAAGCCGACCCAGGTGTGTCGTTTTTTACTATCTGGCTAAAATCTCCCGTCACCGCGGGAGGGATGCAACCTACCTGGTCGAATCCTTGCAGGGGTTGTTTGTTTTGCGTCGGCTGGGTGGCTTGGGCGTACAGGAGCGCTCCCGTGCGAGGACAGCTGACCGGTCCAACACCGCCCATTCCGTTCAGCGGCGGCTCGCCGGCGGTCAGCTCATTGTGCGGGAGATGCTTCGCGTCCAGCCGCAGTCGATCGTCCAGCGTTGGGTGGTGGTGATTGCTGTGCACGGTCGCCTCCAGTGGGTCGATCAGTTCTCGCTTGATGGCATTTTCTTCGCCATGGTCCATCAGCCCGAGTGTGGACCTCATTTTGGGGTCCGTTAGCATATTGCGGTGTCGTCCGCTGCTGAAGCTGCCCGTCCGTGAGAAGAGGAAGGAAGAGAGAAGAGACAAACGAGCGAAGATTAGCATACGGTTAGGAAAAAGATGTCTGCAAGGCACGCAGGCAAGCAGGCACAGCACACAACAGCACTCGAGCACATCGGACGGTGTCCAAAGCTGTCGAGAGATGTCGTTAGTTGGCGTAATAAATGTTTTATACGATGATAATTTACACATCATTTGTTCGATGTCATCTAGCCGTCCTCTTGATGGTGTTTATGATTGTTTATTAGTATTTAAGGTTTTTGTTTTTATTGCAAACGCCAGCTTTCTTCGCCCGTACCGGACAGTTGTCGTCGTACCCGGGGCCCATTTGTGTCTCCCGCCGAGGAGCAATTATTGATCGTAAAACAATGATTGCTTTCATTGAAGCCGTACCGGCTGCCATCTTGGGGCGCAGGCAAAGGTCTCGAGTGGCCGCCAGATAATCTCTCCAATCCCGGCGATGGCTAATTTGCGCCTTCCGCTTGCCCTCGGATGCCCGTTTAATTTGGTCCTGCTTTGCACGCTTTATCATCACCACACTTACTCTTATCGTGCGATGCACTCAACCGAGGATGCTTCGTTTACGGCCGGCGCGAACGTAACTCCCACCTGCAAACGCCTGCTGCGATGCACCGAAACAAATGGAAAAAAGAAACGCACACACACGCACTCGAAAACGCGCGCATTTCATCGCAACCGCCTGCTCCGATGTGTCCATTTTCAAAATTCCCTGTTTGCCCAAAACCCATGAGCCAACCCGGTTTTAAGCCGAATCTTTTGACAGTAATGACCAGTAAACATTGCCTTTTTATTCTCGCCCGTCAAAATTAATCTCGGCATCTCAGGGAAAAACTGCACAGCGCGTGAGGCGGGGTACGATTTTTGGGGCGGATTCCATTCCGGGCGCCGTTGGCCAACCAGCTGGTTGCGTCGCGTTTCGCATGCACCGTCCCGATGCAATTCCTCCCGAAGATCCCAATCGAGTCATCAATGCGCGATCGTCAAATTCATTAAGCTCGCCCAGGGGCAGCGCTCGAACGACTATTCCTCAGTCTTTTCGCTTGCGTCGTCGTCGTCGTCGTTGTCGTGTTGCCGGTTCCGGGGCTTACGATCGTGCTCGAGTTGAGCGAAAACAACAAGGGCAAAAACAACCAACACCGAAATGGGGATGTCATTCAAAGCTTAACGAAGTGACAAGATCAGCGGACGCGCTGATGGGAACAGCCCGTACGATGGCGGGGGGCAATCAGCAACGCTTGCAAAGTTCAACTAACCCATTGCGACGCTTTCAGCGCTTTGTGCAACAAATTTGCGACGATTGCATCGTTACTGGAGCGCAGATAAAGTCGTTTTTTACAGAAGGACCCGGTTGTACCCGGTCGCCAAAAAAGATCGATTTCTGGTCGATAGAGCTGTGTTGGCATCCTGTTTTATTTTTTTTTATGTTTGATTTGAGCCACAGAAAATCCTCCGAACAATTACGAGCAACAACACATTATGCCCTTCGGCGAAAAGCTAATGACACATGCAATCACGTCAACGTACGAACGGCTTCAATCAATGTTACTTTTCATTGGCAAACACAAATGCGGATCGAGCCATACGGTTTACGGTTCTTATCGAGCAGAAGAGGAATTTCTTCCACACCTAGCATCAAGATGTCAACTTCAGCCATCTAAAGATACCCCACCGGGACGGGCACGTTAATTCATCATTTGAATGCCACCGCCAAAGAAGACATTTACAAGCGTCCACAAGCCGCTACCTTATGCTACCGTAATTACGTCGCATCTGCTTTGTTTCTCTATGCGTAACCACCACGATGGCGGCCACTCGAGACCTTTGCCTGCGCCCCAAGATGGCAGCCGGTACGGCTTCAATGAAAGCAATCATTGTTTTACGATCAATAATTGCTCCTCGGCGGGAGACACAAATGGGCCCCGGGTACGACGACAACTGTCCGGTACGGGCGAAGAAAGCTGGCGTTTGCAATAAAAACAAAAACCTTAAATACTAATAAACAATCATAAACACCATCAAGAGGACGGCTAGATGACATCGAACAAATGATGTGTAAATTATCATCGTATAAAACATTTATTACGCCAACTAACGACATCTCTCGACAGCTTTGGACGCCGTCCGATGTGCTCGAGTGCTGTTGTGTGCTGTGCCTGCTTGCCTGCGTGCCTTGCAGACATCTTTCTCCTAACCGTATACTAATCTTCGCTCGTTTGTCTCTTCTCTCTTCCTTCCTCTTCTCGCGGACGGGCAGCTTCAGCAGCGGACGACACCGCAATATGCTAACGGACCCCAAAATGAGGTCCACACTCGGGCTGATGGACCCCGATCGGTGGACATCTCTCCCAGCAACATCAACCCGCCACTGCCATCAGTCTGCACAACACCGTTGAGGGACTGCTGAACGAGATTCAACTGGCGAGCTTCAACGATCGAGGCCCGATCGGCCCGGCTGGCGACCTGGGGCTGCAAGCGTCCAGCCACAGCCTTTACAACGAGCCGTCCTCGTACCTGTACGATGACTTCGCCGTAAACGACAGTTCCTCCACCAACCATGCCCACCATCAGGCCATGCTTCCGTCGCTCGCTGAGTCATCCACAGCGATGACCGCCGCGAACGCTGCGCTCAGCCTCGATGGCAAACTGGATACGAACAACAACAGCAGCAGCTGTTCACTCGCAGAACTAAACCCACTGCCACCGGGCCAGATCGCGAGCAGCACAAGCTCTAACAGTAGCTCGAGCAGTAGTTCGAGCAGTAGCAGTTCGAGCAGTGACTCTGCCGGAGCAGCCGTAAGCACTGGGGTTGGTGGTGGTGGCAGTGGTGGCGGTGGTGGTAGTGGCCAGAAACGAGGACGCTCGCTGCACTACTGCTCGATCTGCTCGAAAGCGTTCAAGGACAAATACTCGGTGAATGTGCACGTGCGGGTGCACACGGGCGAGAAGCCGTTCTCGTGCTATCTCTGCGGCAAGAGCTTCCGGCAGAAGGCGCACCTCG
>KZ070037.1:20602-38751 GCA_002091845.1 Anopheles cracens
CCGAGCCCGCGCTACTTCTGAGCCCGGTGAAAGTGATAGGCAACTGCTGAGCGAAGCGTCGTGCCGATCCGTGCTAATTAGGCAATACCGTGTAAGCTAGACAAACGTTAAGCCTAGGAATGCAGCAAACCGATGTAGAAAAGTATTTTAAGCGACCCACGGCGACCCCATTTTGTTTTGTACAGTAGCCGACGACGACGACGCATGTTGGAGGGAAGTTTCTGTTAGCAGGATGCGACTATACGTAAATGTTTTCATTACTATTTATTGCCACGAACATTGAAAATCATCCCGAACCGTTGAACTCGCTTGTTTGTGTGTGTGTGTGTGTGTTTTTTTATTGTTTGGCGCCTTCATTCATACTCCGTGTCTCCGAAAGTCCTTGAGATAGGGCGTCTCCGTTGCGAGCCCAACGCATTATCACTCAATTTCTCAATTGGTTCTACAAATGCAAATTTCCATCTCGCCATCCCCCGCAACAATCTTCGGCATGCGGCTCCTTGTACGGGGCCCGGTGCGATTTTGCGCCTCTGCACGCGCGTTTGCACCGTTCTGCATCTGGATGGATATATCGTATTTATGTAGTTATCTATAATTGATGGTGCAGATGATTACAGAGATTCGATTCGGTGGAATTGCTACGATTCTGTTCCGTGCGCTTTCGTTTGCAAGCGGTCATTAAGCATCGGCGCTGAGTGCTGGCTGGACCGCAGACCTGATTCGTTTTGTTCCGATGGTGTTTTTTTGTTTGTCCAACTCTCCCGCTCTACAATGTCACGATCTACGTTGCACGCCGGGGAAATGACATACCAGGCAGGCGGGGTTCCTCCCCGCAGAGAAGCTAATGAAGGTCCTGAGCGGCAAGGATACCACCAGCCCGCGATCGTTTAATTATGCAGTCCTTGACCTCCCAGCGGTAGTTTTCTTCTAAACACACCGCTGCACACCGGGGCCGATTTCCTCGTTTTTCACCGTCTGCGCCCTTGCACCGACATTGTAGCACACACACTTTCGGCAGCCGCCCGAATTACAACCGGTGGATAAACGTTTATTGCCTCATACAATCATACAAATGATATTTAATCACGTGGTAATCGATTTGACCCCTGCGGGCGCTGGGCCGCGCCGACCGAGGAGCAGCTACAGCTCCGTCGAAGACCGCGACCGTCGACGATCGAACACGGGAAACAGAAAATGTGGGTTGATTCTTTCACTCTCCATCTCCACGCTGGACAATCTCAGCTCCGGGCCGACCAAAGGATCACACGACCGTCCTGCAAGACAAATTATATTTTTCCTTACGATCGTTCCGTTTCGCTCTCGATGATGGTCGTACCTCTCAGTGGCAGTTTGTAGCACTCCTTCAGCTGTTTGGCCGAGCACCGGGGCGTTTCTTGGGCGATCGTTTCGTTGAACTTTGAGAAGTCGATCTCGTAGCTTTCGATGTCCGAGTTGTACACAAGCACCTGCTCGAACCGATATCCCCACTGGATCTCCGTGTTGACGTAGCTCGTCCGGGCCTGGGTCGTTTGGCCCGTCGACTCCACCGTGCCCTCGAGCACCACCACGATCTCGAAGCGCTCGAGCAGAATGTCCTCCGCCGAGTATCCGTACAGCGGGGACCGCTCGTCGATCCGATGCACCACGGTCTGGGGCCAGATGAAAAACACATCCGACGAGCAGTCGTCCGTCGTCAGCTCCAGCTCGGTGCGATACTGTGGCATCAGCTCGCGCTCGCTCGAAACCTTCGCCCGTACCAGCTGCGCCCGAATGTTCGCACCGATGATGTGACTCTTGCGCATGTCACCGATGCGGAACATCAGGCACAGCTCGCCGTCGCGCTGCGAGATGACGGCGTTCCGCGAGAACAGCAGCGTCTGTGCGCGGCGCTTCGAGCGAGTCATCTTGGCGAACACTATCCCGGCGAGAAAGGCCTGCACCAGCACGCCGTGCACGGACTGGAGTGTCATCACGAACACCGCCTCCGGACACTCCTCTTCCATTGCGCGCGATCCGTACCCGATCGTGTGCTGCGTCTCGAGCGAGAACAGAAAGCACGACGTGAACGAGTAGATGTTGGAGATGCACGGTGTCCAGTTGCTGTCCGCTGTAATGGTTCGTTATCACAATCAGACCCAGAAGCTCCAGTCGACACAAAGACGTTCGGGCAACTCACCTTGAAACGGCGGAAGGTGATGCTCCTCAAAGTCTCCGTGACTGTACGACACTAACCAGTACAGGCCGGCAAACAGCATCCACGATCCGACGAATCCGAGTGCAAACACCAACAATGTCCAGCGCCACCGTGCATCCACCAGTGTCGTGAATATGTCCTGCAGGAATCGAATCTGCTGATGGGGCAGCTTCGTAGCGGTCACATTGCAGTATCCATTCTTGAAAACCGCCCGTTTGCGGGGTTTCTTGAAACCTGGACGATACGATCCGGGTCTGAAATAAAGGGGAATTTGAGTTCCCCCTCGCACAAAACAACTTCACTCACCTTCTTCCCGACGAACGGATTGAGTCGAACCGAAACGGTGAGATGAAGCCGATCGTCCAGCGTAAGCAACACTCGACCAGACTCCACATCGTCCGGTAGGTGTAACTTCGGTAGATCGCGCATCATCCCAACCGCACCGAAGCGCCGATCACAGCAGACTAACTTACGCCCCATATGGATCCGGCTAATATCCACCAGCGTCAGAGCGGCTCCCCGAACCACGTGCATTGGATTAGCCATTGTTTGGCGAAGATTCATCCACTCAAGGTGGACGATAACGGGCAACCGTTCCTGAAACTTATCAATCACCATCGCGCCAGCATCCCATCCCCCACTGATAAGCAGTTCATCGTGTGTATCAACCGCTCGCCTAATGAATAAATATTTATCATCACTTTCCTCACCGTTTAGTTGATTCCGCCTCTGCCAAAGGGAACCTTCGTTGACTTCGTTCAGTTGAGCAAGCACACCAAAAGCGACAGCTTCATGCGGAGTGTTAAATAAACGTGCAGTTTTATTTTCCTCCCTAAGTATATGCGGGATCTACGTACATCATCCCCGCTGGGGATTCTTACACTACACGGCCTGCTATGAAAGCCTACTGTTAGAGTCTAAACGTGAGTACACTGAAGTCGTCACCCAATTCCCAACAGCGATAGAACGGAACCTAAAAACAGATCTTTGCAAAAGGCACGGACACAGGAGCGCCCCGCGGAATCAACCACCCGACGATCGTTCATTGATGTTTCGCACCGTCACACTGTTCACGATCGGATCGTCATCCGACACCCTCCGTGGGCGCGTATAGGGAGCATCTTGTGGTGGACTGTGTGAGCCGTCGGTCGCTGTTACCTTCAGCCGAGGATTCGGTGGACGATCGAACAGGTTCCACAGGTTGTTCTGCAGTGCCACGTACGACTTTTTACGCCGCGGGACACCCTGTATCGTGAGGTAGCGACTGGGATAGAGATGATCGGTACCAGCTCCGTTGGCCGCTCCGTCCGCCAGATGGTACTGGCTGAGCGTGTTCACCAGCGTACTGTAGTGGTCCTTCCATCTGCGCTCGAGCTGCGTCTTCGTTGAGACATTATCCCCTAAATCTGGACGGGTTAAACGGAGGCGTTAGATCGTTCCTGGCTCTACGGGTGGATGCTAACAGATCGCCGGCCAGATCGCCGAGATCTGCTTTTCGGTTGTGCTCGTATATGCTCAACTGCTGGAATGGAATGTCCGACTGGCCTGTACATTGGACGGATGCGGTTCGATGACGGTGGACGGAACGGACACAATGCGGACGGACACACAAAGATGCGCCTGCTACGAGACATTATGGCGATGAGGGAGCGGTGAGAATTTTGTCTACAACGACGTTACCGACATGAGTAGATATTTACAGCGACACACAATCGGCGAGTGCGCAACTCTTACCGGTAGGGGGACGATAATCGTCCTGCGCCCGATAGAACTCCGCCAGCTCCCGTGCCGAACAGAGTGGTGTGTCGACCTGCAGCGTCGAGTCGAACTTGCTGTAGTTGATCTCGTAGCCTTGCTGTTCCTTGTTATAGCACACGACCGGCTCGAACCGATGGCCCCACAGAATCTCCGTGTTTACGTAGCTCGAGCGTGCCTGCGTCGATTGGCCGGTCGACTCCACCGTACCCTCCAAGATGACAACGATCTCGAACCGCTCGCGGAGCATATCCGAGGCGGACATGTTGTACAGCGCCGAATCCTTGTCGATCCGATGCACCACGATCTGCGGCCAGATGAAGAACAACTCCGACGAGCTACCGTCCGATCCAACGTCCAGCTCGTGCTGATACTGTGTCATCGTTTCACCTTCGCGCGTCGTTTTCGTTCTTATCAGCTGCGCGCGCACGGCCGCCCCGATAATGTGACTCTTGCGCATGTCTCCAACGCGGAACATCAGACACAGCTCACCGTCGCGCTGGCACACGACGGCGTTTTTCGAAAATAGCAGCGTCTGGCTGCGCTGCTTCGGGCGCGTCATCTTCGCAAACACAATGCCCACCATGAACGCCTGGATCATGAGCCCGTAGATCGATTGGAAGCACATCACGAAGATCGCTTCCGGACACTCCTCCGTCGTCGTGCGCACACCGTACCCGATCGTGTGCTGCGTCTCGATCGAGAACAGAAACGCCGACGTAAACGAGTAGATGTTGTACACACACGGAATCCATCCGATTTCGGCTGAAAAACGCATATACAAACACCCCGATACAGCACGTGCCGATAAAAGCCACCGCTCCCGTACTTACACTGGTTATCGGGCATATGGAGCTCCTCAAGGTCACCGTGCGTGTAGGAAATCAGCCACCAGATGACGGCAAAGAACAGCCACGACCCGACAAAGCTGAACGCAAACACGAGCAACGTCCAGCGCCACTGGGCATCGACCAGCGTGGTGAAGATGTCCTGCAGGAAGCGCAAGTGTTGCCTCGGCGGACGCGACAGCACTACGTTGCAGTCGCCATTCTTCAAGATGGCCCGCTTACGATACTTCCGATTCACTCCCGGGCGAAGCACGCGATTCCTGAAACGAACGAATAAGCCACGTGGCACATGATTTGAATATTTTCACCACCGATAACAGCGGATGCTGCTTCCGCACGGGACAGTGACGAAACGGAAAGGTGTGCGAGAGTAAATGTACGTGCTAGAGTTCCTCCTCGTATCGATCGGTGTGGTTTCAGATCTCGGTCCCATGATGATTGAGCCCCGGGCGTACAGACGTTCCGACGCTTCTTCTTCCGAACAAAGCAAACAATCGACTGGAGCCGAACCAATTTCGTTGGTGTCGTGAACGGTCGTTCTGCTATCGCATTTCGGTGAGTAATCGATAGGCAACCAGGCTCGATAAGATTGCCCCAAGACGTTTCGTAGGTACGTTTGAGGTGAGGCGTTCGTTGTTAGATATCGGTTCTCTGAGTGAGTCAGTGTTTATCGTCATCGTTTGGCCGATACCTTTACATGGAACTCCCTTCGCGCGCCCTTCTGCCAGTGCTCGACTCAAACCGACTCAAATTCGAGCAGTTTGAAAATGACAGTAGAGACCGGGAACGCATGTTCACCTCGTCACTCGTACCAGGGGACGCACTCTGCGATTTCGTGCTAATCCTTCTAATTGGCAGCTAATCGATGCTTCAAATCGCTTGAGGCAAACGTGACAGACAACGTTCTGTTCGATTACGAACGAGTTGAAACACGTTAGAATATCACAGCAACAGGACCGTAAGACACAATTCAATATTCTTCTGACTGATAAGAAAGCAATCGGCCAAATGCCTCAATGATAATCATCAACTGCAGGTCAGAAAAGCTTGCACATTAAGTAGTGTGCGCTTATCGGTTGTACTGTAAGCCTGTTGTGGTTACCGTCAAACCAAGCAAACCCGTTTTAGTTGGAAACAAAACGCAAATGGAATTGAACTCTAACCGTGCAAATATGGACCTTTCAGATATGCTTCCAGACCTGCCTCCCATACACGGGATACGGACATAGCTCAACATGCGTCCCATTAAGGAGCCGCTAATTCGGCCGCTTCGGTTAGCAGTTGTTTGCTTTCAGAATTAGATCGTTCGTGAATGTGGCTAGCGAATGACTATGCAAGAAGAAGTTGAACGGAAACAGCTACTGTAACACGTGACGCTCAACCACTTCCGGTCTAGCGTGAACGAGCACTCACTTCATGGGATAACACACGAGCGGTGTGTTCGGTGTGACTGGAGTGACAGGCGATGGATATCCAAATTGTTCGCCATATCCTCCCGGCGAATGTGGCGTGTCGAAAGGACCCAGCTTCAGCATCGACCGCTCCATTCTGCCTGACCCATCTGGCGGGTGCAGTTGATCACCGTCGTAGTTCATCTTTCCCGCAGCACAGTAAGCGTACAGTAATGATCACCAGTTAACGACCGCGCGCAAATAAATCCCACTACTATTAGGCTTTGAACTCAAGTCACGGAACGCAAAACAACACTACGAACCATTTCCAGCACGTCAGCGACACTCGTCAACGGAGATGTTACCCTAACCACCCGACGGGCGATACTGAACGGTGGCGATCGTCATAACCCGCGCCACAGCTACCTTCAATCGCGACCGCGAAAAGTGGCTCCCATTGTTACCGGATGATTTACGTTTCGCGTGCTGGCACGGTGTTGGTATATGGGCTGTTGCCGTAGACGGAGCCGATGGACGAGTCCGTTTTTTCGCACCTCAATCTCGGCAAACCCCATCATCGGCTTCTGGCGGTATCATAGGTGGATCTGGTTGCAACGTATCGATTCCATACAGTGTCAACGTGAGGCCCTAGAGATAGTGCCAACGTTTGATCCACTCGTCTGGTAGCTGTTGAGGGAACCTACTTTACCCAAACCTCTTTCATCATGAATCCGAAGCTCTGATAGACTGTGTCAACAATACGAAACGCGGAAAACCTCGTACACTCACATCGAGCAAACATCGGAAGAATTACTTCCATATAAAAAATGATGCTAATTTGCATCCAAAATCGCGATAAACAACCTTTTCTCAGAAGTACCTCGATAATGATTGTACTGAAATCAATTTATAACATCGATAAATTTAACTGTCAACATGCGAGGATCGGTATCCGTCGGGTTTATCTCCAAGGGATCATTTTTGTACAAAAATCCATCAAAACAACATCACGAAACACGTTAGAATATCACAGCAACAGGACCGTAAGACACAATTCAATATTCTTCTGACTGATAAGAAAGCAATCGGCCAAACGCCTCAATGATAATCATCAACTGCAGGTCAGCAAAGCTTGCACATTAAGTAGTGTGCGTTTATCGGTTGAACTGTAAGCCTGTTGTGGTTACCGTCAAACCAAGCAAACCCGTTTTAGTTGGAAACAAAACGCAAATGGAATTGAACTCTATTCAATCTTGGTGCAATCAATCTTTGTACAAATTCGCACATAACTAGATATTTCGTAGGAAGATAATTCAATTAAAACCTGCTCATCAATCGCTCGACTCGATTGGCTATCAGTGGGAAATTGTGGTGAACCAAGGCAGTGGTGCTACTACGCTTATGATTGATGGCTCGTTCGTGGGGAAGTTCCGCCACGCTGCGTACGGTTCATTGCGGCATACTTTCGGACATACAGAAGCATCTAACACAGTCGAGCGTATCTTTAGCTGAGTTCCTTTGGAAGTGTTTAATGTTTAATACCGGGAATGTTTAATATTCTCACTTTCGATCTAGGTCGCACACTCATCCGATGAAGCGCCTGGAGTATCGTTACACGTCTAAGATTATCATAAATAGCAGCAGATGATTAACGCAAGATTCATACGATGCAGTGTTCCACACGGGTCCTAATCAAAAGGTACATCTAAACTAAACTAGCAGCAGCCGTAACTGGTAACTGGAGCCGAATCGTCGGCACGCCGGGACTAGTGGGCCCGAGTTTGCACTGAGAGGTCGCAGGCTACGGACACTCGATGCGGATGGAACTGGTCGACGATGGCGAAACTGTGACCGAGGGCGGATTGAAGAGATTGCGCAGGTTGCTCTCCAGCTGCTGGTAGGATCGAGGCCGTCGCGGAACACCCTGGATCGTCAGATAACGCGCCTGCACACCCAGCGACGATCGTTCGTCCTCCATGTAGAGCGAGCTGAGCGTCCGGACGGTGTTGGTGTAGTGTTGGTGCCAACGTCTTTCGAACATGGACCTCGACGAACCGGTCTCGAATCGATCTGTGAGCGGGTAGCATATCCTCGTGAATATCGCAACTATCAACTACTTGCCATTTACTCAAAGGAAACGATAACTTACATTAACGATACGGCACGAGCGACAATGAGATGAGATTAAGGCATGAGATTCTTAGGGATATGATCGATGTGAAGCGGGAGAGTTTAGTGAAATGATGGAATATACGCTCAACTACGCAACAAGCGCCAACCTAACAAACCGCAGTACCAGCACAGCACACAACACACGCAACGATAGCAAACGATTACAAACTCTACGCTGACGTTTGAAGATGATGATCTTCGGCTACAAATAAAAGTACAACAGACACCACCACATCAGTCTCACTACCGTCAGCAGCACAGGCCGCTTGAAGCACCCGCGATAGCCCGCACCGCCTTACCTTGGTTGCGATAGTCGTCCTGATACTTGTAGAACTCGGCCAGTTCGCGCGCCGAGCAGAGTGGCGTATCGACGGAGTGCGTTTCGTTGAATTTGCTGTAGTTGATCTCGTACACCTGGTTTTCCTTGTTGTAGAACACGATCGGCTCGAACCGATGGCCCCACAGAATCTCCGTGTTGACATAGCTCGAGCGCGCTTGCGTCGATTGGCCGGTCG
This sequence comes from Anopheles cracens, assembly GCA_002091845.1. Lineage (NCBI taxonomy): Eukaryota > Metazoa > Arthropoda > Insecta > Diptera > Culicidae > Anopheles > Anopheles cracens. Next base: position 29,478 of record KZ070037.1, read on the forward strand.
ATTCCACCGTACCCTCCAAGATGACAACGATCTCGAACCGATCCTGCAGCAGATCCGACGCGGACATGTTGTAAAACGGAGATTCTGTGTTGATCCTGTGCGTAACGATCTGCGGCCAGATGAAAAACAGATCCGACCCGCAGCTGTCCGCGCCAACCTCCAGCTCGTGCTGATACTGCGCCATCACTTCACCCTCCCGCGACAGTTTGGTTCGAATCATCTGCGCTCGGATGTTTGCCCCGATAATGTGACTCTTGCGCATATCGCCGACGCGGAACATTAGACTCAGCTCACCATCGCGCTGACAGATGACGGCATGTTTCGAGAAGAGCAGAGTCTGCGTTCGGTGCTTCGGACGGGTCATCTTGGCAAAAACGAAGCCTACCATGAACGCCTGCATCATCACACCGTAGATCGACTGGAAGCACATGATAAAGATCGCCTCCGGACACTCCTCCGTCGTTGTCCGGTAGCCATAACCGATGGTGGTTTGTGTCTCGATCGAGAACAGGAAGGCGGACGTATACGATTCGATGTTGAACACACAAGGCTTCCAGCCAGATTCCTCTGTAATACGAAGAAGACCGATTTAAAGTAAGAACAAACTCCCCGTAACAGACGCGCCCGCGCTTTACCTTGGTTCTTCGGGAGATGCATCTCCTCCAGATCGCCGTGCGTGAACGCGATCAACCACCAGATAGCGCCAAAGAACAGCCACGATCCGATGAAGCTGAACGCAAACACCAGCAACGTCCAGCGCCACTGTGCGTCGACCAGCGTCGTGAAGATATCCTGCAGGAAGCGTAGCCGCTGGCGGGACACCTTCGACAGGACAATGTTGCAATCGCCATTCTTCAAAATCGCCCGTCTCCGATACTTTCGCGTCGTTCCCGGTCTTAACGCTCGGCTCCTGATGTGATGAAGCAGCGCGCGATGAGTGGATGGATAAGGGGATAAAAAAATAAATGATTATACACTTCATACGGATGCCACTTTAATGTCACCAGCCATGGTACGAATGCAACCTAAATTGGTAGCGCGTGAGCACCGGGGACACGTGCCGTGGTGATAGGGAGAATTCGAGTGAAAATTCTCGAGCCACAGCCGCAGCGCAGAAACTCGTGCAGAATCCATCGTGTGTCAATATTTGCCGTTTGTTAACATACTTTTTCAGATCAATATTAAACAGCGTTTACCCCAGTCAAATATGTGTTTTCGTAACAGTTGCTCTGCATGCATGTTCTCTCCTGATAATAGTCACTTACTATAGCCACTTTCAGATCAACATAGACTGCCATGTGTACCATATGTTTCATACTTTCTTTGTTCTCAAAGGCTCTCGAGCTCGGGATCGCTTGGACGGTGCCATTTGAACTGCATCATAACTCACAACCAGAACTACCCTCGATGGTATGGCAAGCATGCGGTATAAAAATTCTTCACAACAGGTTCCGCTGTACAACGCTCAAAAACAACATTACGGCGGAATAAATCGCTCGTAATGAACAAATCATATACGCTCCGGAACACGCAACACAGAGACCTAGCGGCACCGCACACAGCACGCAGCCCACCGTTCGAGCAGCTTGTGACACAATCCTACCAACAGTAGCACACTAGACACTCTAACTTCATTTAAAATTCAAATCGTTAGCCCCCCCTATCGGTACGTTTCCGTTTACAGACGGTGCACAGTTGCAGTTGGCCCGTGATCTAGACCCGATTTCAAATCAATACCGCAAGAAAACTCTCACGATCATCACGTAAGTCGCTCACTGCACCAACTATGTGGCTATGTTGCCTACAAACCTCTTGCTGGCCACCGACGGTGACTGCGGACAGTAGATGATCGGTGTGGTCGGTGTAATGGGCGTTTTCGGGGGATCCTGCCCATCAATAATGATCGGTGGTATCTTATCGAACGGCCCTAGCGGTAGGAGCTTAGCGTCATCGCGCGCTTCCGGTGATTCCGCATCCAGCGGGATGGTGAAGTTTTTACGCTGCCCGAAGCTCATCGTTCGAACGTTCGCTTATCGTGCACGGTACAACCTATTGCTCAAGTTCCGGAAGTCCTGCCAAATGGTGTACGATCAGTCGCTGCCGTACAGTGCTGCAGAAGGCATCTCTTACTTCCACTTTCCGGTGCCGGGTAACGCGGCAGTAAACGCGACAGCAGCAAGCCTCCTGCGCCACTTCGTGCGCGAAGCTCACACCAAGAGAAGGTCGCGAATCGATTTAATCGCGCCGAACGTGCGTTCAAGACTAATCTCGCGCAGGCCACCGTCGTTCGACTGCGGTAGACGACTTTGCGACCGCGGCCGCTTGCGCCTATGATCGATTTTCACTACCACTACCACCGCTGCCGGTTACTAATACTCGATCGAAGTTCTCTGTACCAACAGCGCCTGTTCGTCATCGCCGCGGCCGTGTTTTGAGACCGTTGTACGCGATATAATACTCGATCGAAGTTCTCTGTACCAACAGCGCCTGTTCGTCATCGCCGCGGCCGTGTTTTGAGACCGTTGTACGCGATGTACGTCACCATTGCCGGCTTCGGAGCAACCTACACAGCGGCAATCCATGACGAGCTACATTCATACGGTAGCAGCAAACGACGCAAACTCACAGCGCACAACGAATGGACTATAGTTCTGCACCATTTTCCATTTCAAACATAAACAAACAAACCCAGCGAATGCTAATCAGTGATAAAATTATCGCGCTGATTCGATAAAAAATGACTTTTACCTATAATCGGATGTTATTGCCACACGAATGGGTTGAAAAGAGACACATTTTACGCCCATCATAACTTTCAATTTTGAGTCCAAATTTCCTATCCATCCGAAACCTCATTAAATCGCACCGTTTCGCCCATATCCAACCTTATGGCACCTGTGCAACCGATTTGTCGATAACGAAACGATTTATACCGCAACAGTCTAAACCGAAGAGTCTCATTCTGGTGCTGACTCATCCAAAACAGACTACAACTGTTTGCGTTATCACTGTCCTTTACCAGATACCGGCCCAACCGGCGCGAGAACATTGATCAGTCGCTGCCGTACAGTGCTGCAGAAGGCATCTCTTACTTCCACTTTCCGGTGCCGGGTTACGCGGCAGTAAACGCGACAGCAGCAAGCCTCCTGCGCCACTTCGTGCGCGAAGCTCACACCAAGAGAAGGTCGCGAATCGATTTAATCGCGCCGAACGTGCGTTCAAGACTAATCTCGCGCAGGCCACCGTCGTTCGACTGCGGTAGACGACTTTGCGACCGCGGCCGCTTGCGCCTATGATCGATTTTCACTACCACTACCACCGCTGCCGGTTACTAATACTCGATCGAAGTTCTCTGTACCAACAGCGCCTGTTCGTCATCGCCGCGGCCGTGTTTTGAGACCGTTGTACGCGATGTACGTCACCATTGCCGGCTTCGGAGCAACCTACACAGCGGCAATCCATGACGAGCTACATTCATACGGTAGCAGCAAATAACACTCACAGCGCACAACGAATGGACTATAGTTCTGCACCATTTTCCATTTCAAACATAAACAAAAAAACCCAGCGAATGCTAATCAGTGATAAAATTATCGCGCTGATTCGATAAAAATGACTTTTATCTATAATCGGATGTTATTGCCACACGAATGGGTTGAAAAGAGACACATTTTACGCCCATCATAACTTTCAATTTTAAGTCCAAATTTCCAATCCATCCGAAACCTCATTAGATCGCACCGTTTCGCCTATATCCAACCTTATGGCACCTGTGCAACCGATTCGTCGATAACGAAACGATTTCTACCGCAACAGTCCAAACCGAATGGGTCTCATTCTGGTGCTGACTCATCCAAAACAGACTACAACTGTTTGCGTTATCACTGTCCTTTACCAGATACCGGCCCAACCGGCGCGAGAACATTGCTTCGCCCGACGATATGTTTCCGTGCATATAGGCAGCGAGTTATCAATCGACGCTCCTCCTAATCGGACACGATCTACAACCGAAACCGTGCAATAATTTCTGCAACGGCAGACGGCATCGCAGCCAGTACACAAACGATGACCCTTACCGCCTCGTGAACCGATTAGTGAGCCGTGGCCAGGGCACATACTTGACGACTACCACATCCGAAGCGTCGTCGCGACTTCCCCGTCTGCTAATAGCTCCAATTGAACACGAGCCATAAAGCACCGTCGTCAACAAACAACGCTGTTACGGGGAGTGGATTTAGTGTTGCGAGCGACTTCATTTCCACCTCTACCGGCGCCGATCGCCGCCTTGAGACGGTCAGGTCAGTTCTTCCCGTCACTGGCAGGGTGAAGAAGCATGTCATCTTTTTCAAATCCAACCACTTCCGTCGATTTATTGCCGCGCCGGCGAATGTGATAAACTTGCGCTCGAAACCAACCACCGGTATGCCGTGGAACGTTTTTCCGCTTTGCTGTGCGTGTTTGGGCGTATTTCTGCGATCGTTTAGTGTAGTGTTAAATGTCAACAAACTGGTAATGAAAGCAGCTAGCGAAGGGTGTAAAGCTTTTTTGTAAATGCATTACATGTAGTGTAAATATCTCGTGCTTTGTTGGATTGTTGTACCGCATTCGTTATATGGAAGCGATATGTTTTCGATGCGGGGGTTATTATTCTCGAGCAGGATTCCGGAAGCGACGGACTGCTTTCTGATCGTTTTTGGGCGTAAATTGGCTATGCAAATAACTTCCAAGCGATCTTAAACCGTTTGAGGCTTTGATTATTTGACCCGCCATATTGATACGTTTGTTAGAATCACTTCATAATTTATATTCTATTTCGTCCTTCTATGTTCTTATTGCCATTACCATGCTAGCGTAAACATGCATACCATTTTTATCAAAACAGCTATTTCCCAAAGCCTGAAGGTCATCGAAGGTTCAACAGGACGATTCCCCCATTGGAACCTTCCATTTAATCTTAAATCGCCACAGATCTTGGCTATCAGGGAAAGATTCCTTGAAACGAGCACACCCATCCTATCGCCTCGTCAATTCCATTGGCCTGGAGAAACCGCCCGAATCTCGCCTACACTGGATTAGTCGAGCAGAACGGAGCGATAAGCCTGACAGTCCGCGTGGAAGCTTCCTCTCACGAGCCGTCGATCCAAACAACATCTCCCATTGTTTTGGTTGCGACCGCTGATAGTACCAGATTTGCAATCCATCTGGTCCGTGTGCTCGCTCGAAACAAACAGTAAACAGCGGACGAAAAATTCTTCACATGCCCGTCACATACACTAGCTCACGCCGAAACGGAGCAGCTCGTCTTATCGCCGGTACGCTAGACGCGTTGGCGGCCACTGACTTCGGCGGCCCTTGGGACGATCACGATTAGTCGGATGCATTCGCTGCTGATTAGAGCTAAACGTCTCCACCACCACTTACCTTACACTCTCCTGCCGGCTGAAGGCGCTTCCGTGTGTTGAGATGCGTGCCAGGCTCGGTACGACGGTCAACGGAAGATTACTGATCACGCTGTCCAACGAATCCGGCTCCTCCTCGATCACTCCCGGTCGCATGAAGATCCGATTCAACGGTTTCTTCTCATCCATCGCCTGACGTTCGGAAGCCATGGTTTGCGACAGGTTTAGTATACGAAAAAAAAACACTTCCACTCAGCTCACCAGATGCACTGGATAGATCGTTTCCTTTCGCTTTATTGAATATCGGCTACAGTGCCCGTCGCTTCGGGCTCAAACCGTTGCGCATAGATCGGAATCGATCGCGACCCATAAGGACTTAACCGATGGTCTAGATTTCGCTACAACTGGGCACCGCAACGCGATCGCGATCGATTGCACTAGCTAACTATCTACTGTTGGCGGCTCACCCATTCGAACGACGTTCGGCTATTCTTCACCACTCAACGATTCAATCGCGCACATAATTTCTTCTCTCACACGCCGGTAACGCTTGCATAGATCTACTTAAACAAAGAACTGGAAGTTAGTTAAAGATAAAATAAACTCTGCCCTCTGCCCTCTAGGCGACACGCGATCGTGCAGACACGGGCAGGATAAATGGAACAAAACTTTGGCGGTCGAATAGCGCACGATACGCTCACTCCAGCAAACGTTCGATCAGATGTCCGTCCCCTGACTACGGTCCGTCCCATTCAGTGAGGTTCGTAAGCTCCGTGTGGCCTCTCGGCTGATGTTTCATTCGTGTCACGATCAGATCTGTTTCTGCTACCTGCTACGAACTTACGATCGACCGTACGGGTGAGGATGGCACCGTGACACTCGCGGCACACTACGGACAAGAGTAATTTTCAAATTAATTAAATTCAATTAAAACCACACACTAACTCGCTGTCGTCTGTTTGCACGAGACTCATACGCGCGCGATCGACGTCCCTTCAGTCATTCGTCAAGCCATCAAACGACGTCACCACGAACTGCACGGTCCTAACTTTTAACACTTGAACTTGATTCCAAACGACAATTAGCAGGATGATCTTGAACTTAACCCTTAAACGGTGTATACGCCCTTTCACTTGTGCACTTCACTATTGCAAATCGAGATAGTGCAATTTTTTCGAACCTAACACTTTTCGAATGTTTCGAACCAGCAGCGCACTGCCCTTACTCCAAACACTCCAGTACCCTGGTGACGAATTTGGAGCAGCGCCTGTGGCGAACTGACGGCACGAACTGAATGTCCGCCTGGCACTTGGCCGCTAAAACACTAACCATGCTCTCCCCCACGGATGTTGCGGCAAGGAAGATCAGCTAATTTAGACCACAGCCAATTGTTGTCACCGAGATATGCGAATTGCGGCGAACGAAGAGGGGGTGGGGTTGGTTTAAAGCGGAGCCATGCTTAGACCTTATGCTCTCTCCATTCTCGCTCTCCTGTTTATCTCTCGACAGTTTCGCGAGCAGCGATAAAATGGTACCGATCATCAGCGAGTTTCACGCCTCGTGCCACGCTCATGTCCTCTCTGCCTGTACTTCTAGATGTTACGCTATGATTTAATTAAAGTGTCACCGCGATGAACCCCAAGCTCCGACCACCGATCTTAACCACAAAGACCTCGTATTCTATGCTACCGACCAATGTCAATTACCTAGTTCCTGCACGGGTATGCAAATGCGCTCGCGACGTACCGCATCCGCCGTAGACCACGGACAGTCGGTCGGATGTGTCGGAACAGATGTTTCTTTCAATTGTTTCGTTGTTTGGTCGCCCGAATCGGCTGAGGATGCAGAATGAGCGGAAAGATAAACAGCAGCAAATGCGCTCGTTGCATGCCGGTTCGTGCTGCTACCGAATTTTAAGCACTTCCGATGAGTGCTAATTAGTGTTCTGTGTTTTATGTGCCTCCCTCTCTCATTAGGGCTTTATTTAAAATGCGCAAACACGTTTGCAATCGTTGACGGTCGTCCTCCCGGGCAACCGTGGCGAAGTTCATTCACGCGGCGGTCTGGCTCAAAGCGGAGTGTGCATATTCAAAAGCTTTGGACAAACGCTGTATTTTTTGTTCGAACTAAACATCTAGAGCATCGAGAAACTACCTGTAAATAGTCACTGTGCGCTTCCGAGCCCATCTAATCCATCTTGCAGCACTTGACATTGGAGTGGCAGTGCGAAATGCGATCAATATCGGACCAGACCAGATCTCTCACCCATGATGGACCGTAACGAATTAACGCCCTCGTGCTAATAGGAACGATACAGTTTCCATCGCCGTGGTACGCGCTTTGAATGGCTCAGCTCAGACACCCTCACACACATGCACACGCAAACAATCCCTCCACGAGTCGTATATCTTACCCAGCTTTACGCATATCTAGACGGCTTTGGGGCTACTAGCACAGCGAATCCATCGAGGGTTCTTTGATGGAAAGCTTCCGAAAATTCTTCTTACGCTCGCTTCCGGGCGAAACGGTTTGGGTGGCGGGTGTCACAATGGCCGGCGGTAGCGCCATCGTGTCACCAGCCCCTCCATTGGTGACATTCACTCCGTTCGTCTGCTCGGTCGTGTTGGCGTAAACGGGCGTGAAGCGCAGATAGCCATTGCTGAGTGAGTTCTTGCGGGAAGAAACGTTGTCCCCCGACGAGGTATCGGATTAATATATCCTGCAGAGAATACAGAGACAAGAATAGAAACATTGATTTACAATGTTATTTGAAATTTGAATATTACACAGGCCGGCAGGTGATTGTGAATGTCTTTTCCATTACAAAAAAGTCATGTTCGTATCGGACCATAACGAAATCAAACCATTGGTTTTGGGTTTTTAACGGAAAATAAGGTTGCCACTCAAAATAAAATTCTCTCTCGTACAAAACATGCTCTCTTTTCACTAGTGAAACCACAATATGCCCAGATGAGAAGAGTTTGTCATACTGTATTGCGGTTTGCATACTTTCCGTGTATTTCGAGCAGTTTGTCATGCGGATTGCAAACATTTATCTCACTTTTTCCATCCGTTTGCTCGAAAATCGAAAATCGAGCCCATCACTAGCGCAACTTACAGAAATAGGCATGCACAGCGGTTAAGGTACGGATAGCAATATGGTCAAAAATGCGTATTCTTACCTGCAAATAACGACGACGCCTTTTTGCTACATTACCCTGGATCACGTTGCAATCACCTTGCTTGAAGATGACTCGCTTTCGAATCCTCCTCGAGCTGTAGCGTGTTTGACGATACCTAAAAATAAAACCAAAAAGCTTGTATTATTTAGTGTGTGAATTACTCCTTATTACGGTGTGCACACTTCAGATATTTCGAGCAAGCTGCAAAGCGGATTGCAAACATTTATTTAACTTTTTTCCTTTATGTTTTTCATTCGAATCACAAAAAAGTGAGGAGATATTATGCAGATTTATAGTACAGAAAATAAAGCTTTTCGCTGAGTTTCAATTATTAGATCAACTTTTAGGCGATCGAGCAGGTTTTTTATAAATGAAAAATCTGTTATTCACTTTATGCAACGTTGTTGTTGCAAAGTTTTCTTTAGAAGCTGCCAAAAGTGCATTTGTAATAAAATGATATTGACATTTTTGAAAACTTTACTTTTGGAATTTTATCCCGCAAACCGACCATTGTGCAAGCGAATCGCGACACCGAAACACACATTACTAAGTCAAGCTCCACCGCAAACAAAATTGACATGCTTGCGCGGAGTGTGCCACGGTTTAATAGCGTGTGACTGTGTGTGGTGTATGTGTGCATGTGTACGTATCGAAATCTTCATCTTTCCATCCAAACTTCCCGAATGGTAGCCA
>KZ070038.1:0-18939 GCA_002091845.1 Anopheles cracens
GCACAAATGATGATCCTGAATAGACAAACAAGTCACACACACTGCAATGTACTGTGTGCGAAAAATGAACCAACACTACTAACTTTCACGCATTGGCAGTACGAAATAGATGCCTGATAAATTTCCCTTTTTGTTTGCTTGAGCGTTTTTGTGAATGATGAGTGTAATCATTTTTAGTATAATTTCAGGCGTATTTTCATGAATGCTTTTTGTAGCTGTACCACCTTATTTTCGTCCCTGTAGATGTTTAGGCGCTTGATCGGGAAACGTTGCTGCACAGAAAATATTTCTGAAGGATGGAAACAGATTTCTGGTCGCTAAAACACGAGCTTGTGGTGGTTGGGCATCCATTTTCTTGGTTAAGATGCGTGCGGTTTATTTAACGATACTCCGCATGGAGATAACGAGCAGGATAAACAAGTCGCTTATTTATTTTGGCAATGCTTGTGTTCCTCTCTCCGGCAACCGGCATAATCGTATCCCGGCCCGCCGATGGTTTTCTTTGAAAGCGGGTTTCGATTGCGAATGTCGCACTCGATGTGAGAAGGAATGCGGGGTTGTATGCACAGCTGACGCAAAGAACTCTCCACGGACTTGTTTCCCTGTCATCGGCAACAGTCCGTAATCGGTAGTTATGGGATTTGGGTTTTCGGCGCAGTGTGGCTGAGAAAGTTTGCACTGGCGATTACATTTTATTGAGCTCTTTTTACGTTTAGCGGGCAATGTAAAGCAGGACGAGAAATGTATGATTTCGCAAAATATATTTTCACACATTCGTGTAGCTTCGCTAAGAATATGCTGTATTTCGTTGAACGAACTCAACGTTTCCCTGTGATATGAAAACTTCTCCTTCAAGAGGCATTGTTCTGAGTTCGCTTTCAAATTCGGGTTGTACAAACGGGATACGATTTTTTTATTATTCACGAAAGCTCACGTTCTTCTTGATGATATGTCCTACTTGCGGTTTATAAACACGCGAAAAAACATAAATAAAAAACATTTAGTACCTTCGTAACTGGAAGCTTATATGGATTACGTGAGCATGTCTCAGCATGAGTTGATGGGCACCAAAAGTAACGTGGAAGATCGTAAAAGAATGGTGATGCCATAAATTTCACGTGCATTAGAAAATGTTTCTATATATCATGCTTTCTAGGTTTTCCGAAAAAACATAAATAAAAAACATTTAGTACCTTCGTAACTGGAAGCTTATATGGATTACGTGAGCATGTCTCAGCATGAGTTGATGGGCACCAAAAGTAACGTGGAAGATCGTAAAAGAATGGTGATGCCATAAATTTCACGTGCATTAGAAAATGTTTCTATATATCATGCTTTCTAGGTTTTATCTTTCTCTATCTTTTGTACATTTATGACTGTTTAAATATGTGGTATCTCTTGCACACTTGAGTGTATGTTAGTTTATTTGTGAGGTTTACTTTCGATTATACATTTACTCATTGTTCAGTTATGGTAAACTAAAGATAAATATGAGCACTATGTGGTGGTGTAGTGTGTCACGAAATATTTTTCTTAACTTGTTGGATTAGTATAAAATGCCTAACAACTGTGAATATCACATGTTTTATTCAGAAGTATATCGTGTTATTTTCCGTTTCGTTCGTCGGTGTTGGGTACAGAGGGATTGCCATGTTAGTATTTGGTACCAGTCCTGTCGTGTGTTGTCTAGCTCATCAACCATGTTAAAAATATATTTATGGTTCAGATTAGCATGGTTTGAAAGCATGGTTCAGTGGCATTGTGCAAGAATGTAGACGGTTAACCGAGACGGATGATGCTTTGCATTGAACCTAGTGCAATAAAGCAAATGGCAGAGACAAATTAAAATATATTTTATTTATTTTCTGCTCCCAGTAGATGGAGAACAGTGTTGAACCCCATGACTTACATACTTTCGAATGAAAGAGTCATAACCAAATATTTAACAAAACAAAGAACAAATATTTACATACATTTTCACCATTAAGATGAACAATCGTCACCAACAATTATTGCTGCGTAGCAACCGGTCCCGAATTTGATAAATGGTTAACTGGGTAATCAATTTTAATCGTACTTTCGAATCGACACATCGGCATAGCTATCAAACGCAAACAGCTTCAACCTGTTCGTCATGCTTGTTAGCACATGTACGACTGGGTACCGCAGTGTTTGTATTTCACTGTAATTAGGCCAACGTATTAGATTTCCATGTCCACTCGTCCCACTTTCCTAATTCTACTAACAATTTTCCGAAAGCAGTACGACAGCACTGCTCGACGAAGCGGTGAAATCTGAAATCAAAATAATTCGGTAACGTTGGATCGACAACGAACGGGTTGCGCAGGCGGTTATTTTCTATGTGCTTTAGCACGGCTGGACGAACGTAATCTTTCGTCACAAGTCCATCACGTTCCAGAACGTTTTTAGTTAGCATTATTTTGAAGAGCTTGTTGAAAGGACGGTGATTTATGGTGCATCAGTGATTGACAAACGGTTGCCTCTCCTGTGCTGGCAGTCCAACCAGTCGATTTGAACAACACTTGTCAGCCTGCGTAAAACCCGATCTCTTTGAAGCAAACATTAAACGGTAGTGTCAGTATTTGGAAAGGATTGTGTTTGCTATATCGAGTTAAAGTGATATCCTCATGTTCCAAATAGTGACTAATGTAGCGTGAAAATAATTGCAGTCTAAATAATGGCAGTGTTATTGTGATTCAAATGAGATAAACCGCGGGGGGTGATGATACAAATGAAGAGTTTTAATACAAAAAATGGTAGGAAAAATAAAATGAAAAATATATTCTATGAATAAAACGGTGTGCAGGATTTTTACTGCTTCATGCATTTTCACACAATACCACCATACCACAATCATTATCGAATCGAAGGGCATTTGTTCTTTTTCACCTCGAAATAATTAAAGAATAAACTTTTCCATCTCAGCATTCGATTATAGCGACAAAATGCGCATGAATTGAAAAACTTTTTTGTTCGCATTCTGCGGAATTCAACTTCCTTGAAGCTTGAGATTATCTTCAGTGATATGACTTTTGGAAAAATATTCTCAGTGTTCCTTCTCTCTCCCATAACCTTTAACTGAATTATGTTTTTTCTTCTTCAAGTTTTGGTATCTTTACTCTACACCCGTTCAATTTTTTGCTAAATGAAAAAAGAGGATTTCTTCTCTTTAGTGATCCCTTTATGCGATGCAACATTTTCCTTAGGCTGAAAACTTTTAATCCGTTAACAATCGACGAGTTTCTATTGGTCGTTTCGGTCGAGCGTATTTTTCTTGTTTTTGTTCATCCGCAGTTATGTTTAATATTAAATCACGATGTCACAAAGCTTTTAACACGCTTTCATCGAATAGTTTTGTTCGCGTTATAAATTGAGTGATCGACAGTACTGCACAAGAATGTCACATTTTTAGTCCATAAGTTATAATATGTAATAAATATGTCAAAAAATCCAGTCCCACATTGTTTGTCATTTGCAATATGTATAACTTAAAAAGTTTGATATAGCGAGTGATTTTATAACAGATATAAAATAAAACAAAAAAATACATATGTTATTGAAATATCATAAAAATATACTCTCCTGGCTGGAAAATTGAGAATATATTGTTTACAACAATAGTCTCTTTAATAAACTTTACACTACCCCGAATGGTAGAGCAGCATCTATCGTGTTGTGCTTCCAGCATCAACGAGTGAAATAACGACAGAGAAATGATGGCAATACGAAAATTGGCTCGTGCCTATTTGAAATTTGCATAAATGCAAGCTGTGGTACTTGGATTTCCCTTAGGCTCGTACTGCCGGAAGCAGATAAAGAGCCTGCTCCCAACCAGTCGATTTGAACAACACTTGTCAGCCTGCGTAAAACCCGATCTCTTTGAAGCAAACATTAAACGGTAGTGTCAGTATTTGGAAAGGATTGTGTTTGCTATATCGAGTTAAAGTGATATCCTCATGTTCCAAATAGTGACTAATGTAGCGTGAAAATAATTGCAGTCTAAATAATGGCAGTGTTATTGTGATTCAAATGAGATAAACCGCGGGGGGTGATGATACAAATGAAGAGTGTAATGAAGAAAAATGGTAGGAAAAATAAAATGAAAAATATATTCTATGAATAAAACGGTGTGCAGGATTTTTACTGCTTCATGCATTTTCACACAATACCACCATACCACAATCATTATCGAATCGAAGGGCATTTGTTCTTTTTCACCTCGAAATAATTAAAGAATAAACTTTTCCATCTCAGCATTCGATTATAGCGACAAAATGCGCATGAATTGAAAAACTTTTTTGTTCGCATTCTGCGGAATTCAACTTCCTTGAAGCTTGAGATTATCTTCAGTGATATGACTTTTGGAAAAATATTCTCAGTGTTCCTTCTCTCTCCCATAACCTTTAACTGAATTATGTTTTTTCTTCTTCAAGTTTTGATATCTTTACTCTACACCCGTTCAATTTTTTGCTAAATGAAAAAAGAGGATTTCTTCTCTTTAGTGATCCCTTTATGCGATGCAACATTTTCCTTAGGCTGAAAACTTTTAATCCGTTAACAATCGACGAGTTTCTATTGGTCGTTTCGGTCGAGCGTATTTTTCTTGTTTTTGTTCATCCGCAGTTATGTTTAATATTAAATCACGATGTTCACCAACAATTATTGCTGCGTAGCAACCGGTCCCGAATTTGATAAATGGTTAACTGGGTAATCAATTTTAATCGTACTTTCGAATCGACACATCGGCATAGCTATCAAACGCAAACAGCTTCAACCTGTTCGTCATGCTTGTTAGCACATGTACGACTGGAGTCAAAAAATCCAGTCCCACATTGTTTGTCATTTGCAATATGTATAACTTAAAAAGTTTGATATAGCGAGTGATTTTATAAAAGATATAAAATAAAACAAAAAAATACATATGTTATTGAAATATCATAAAAATATACTCTCCTGGCTGGAAAATTGTGAATATATTGTTTACAACAATAGTCTCTTTAATAAACTTTACACTACCCCGAATGGTATAGCAGCATCTATCGTGTTGTGCTTCCAGCATCAACGCGTGAAATAACGATAGAGAAATGATGGCAATACGAAAATCGGCTCGTGCCTATTTGAAATTTGCATAAATGCAAGCTGTGGTACTTGGATTTCCCTTAGGCTCGTACTGCCGGAAGCAGATAGGCTAGGACACGTTTTCGAATTTTCATGCGCAAAGGTGCGCACAGTAGGAAATACCGTTTCGTTTCGGGGTCTGAAAAAAAACTACACTAAACGAGATAGTAAGCTTCCGACGGCTGGAATGTTGTTTATTATTTACACACAAACGGCACACAACTACGAAATGGAAGGTATCACTAACACCACGCAACTGAATTACATACATACGTTATACACCTAAGTTACAGTCGATAAATTGATTTGTATTTGTTTATTTACAAAATGGAACAAATAAATAACGCAATAGTAATTAACGATTAGTACGATGATAGCAGCACGTCCATATTTACATTCGACCGAAACGCATCCAGCCCGTTAGTCGCGGGAGGAGAAAATACTGAGTTCGCTTCTGCAGGCTGCTCGCCTTGGAATATGGGATGCTGCATGACATTTTTTATGTTTTTGATAAAAAATTGCTCGAAATCTGGACGCAAACAAACGAAGAATTGTCGATAAGCTCGGGTACATGGATCACACGAGGCTGGTTGCTGATTCCGTTGCAAGCACAGACCCTGCCGTAGGGTGAAGCTGGCCAAGTCCTCTCCGGGTGGATCTAACTGACGATGCAGATTTTCCAGCAACGCTCCATCTTGATCAGTGTAGAACCTACTGCGGATTGCGGCGCAACGAATGAGACAACGCACTTCTGGACAATCAGCAATAATGCCCTTGGACAAGCTGGTTAGAAAGACCTTGGGTAGGTTGACTTCGCGGGCACAGTCGACGATGTTGTTTAGGATTTGCACAGCGGTCAATGGTTCGAAGCTGACGTTCGGTGACAGTGTGCTCGATCCTACACTGAGCAACTGGCGCAACTGAGCACGGAATGTCCGGAACGCATAAAACGCTCTCGAACAGTTGTCCAGGGGATCAAGCAGCTCCAGCTTTGACGTTATGGAGTCGGCAAGTTGCTTCTTGAAGCTGGCATCAACCAGTGGATTGAATTCTTGCTCTACCATACTGACGTTGAATCCTTGCGAATCGTCCCAGAAGTCCAGTGAAATTCCAATGCAACGGATCAGGCACATCGTATCCCGATCCGGTGGGTAGACATACTTTTTATACTGTGCTAGTCGCAGCGGATTGATGCCGAGAAACTGGACGCAGTCTTGTTGGGCCTTCAGGAAGGTCTTTCCGCTAAAGATGTTTGCCTCCGAGACATGCACCACCGAGGCGAGCGCACACACGCTCAGCAGGGCTGCTGCAGCTACGTTCGAGCGACGGTCACGTTCCATGGTTGGTGGTGGACGGTACTGTACTGGAGCGCATACTGCCTTCTAGGATGGGTTTTAAAGACGGATGTTATGTAAAAAGTGTGGTTTGTACGTCGTCTGATAAGACACGCCCGTCGCGGAGATAGAGGCTAGGACACGTTTTCGAATTTTCATGCGCAAAGGTGCGCACAGTAGGAAATACCGTTTCGTTTCGGGGTCTGAAAAAAAATAGGCATGCTGCAACGCACACCTGAGTTGATAATTACGGTTAAGAAAGAATGTGTTATTGTAGATTAAAGAAATGTTTTTTTTAACATTCTGTTATTGTGTTGACGAAATGGAAGGTATCACTAACACCACGCAACTGAATTACATACATACGTTATACACCTAAGTTACAGTCGATAAATTGATTTTGATAAGTTTGCAGAAAACAAGCGTTAAAAATAAACAAGCTTTTGATTAGTTCATTTCACATTTTTTAAGTATCCGCGATTTAAGTATAAATCTTATAAAATTTCGTGTTTATAAATATTCATATTTAAAGTTGCTTTCTAGAAGATATAAAAAGCTCTATATACTGCAAAGACACGTGTGTACGGTATATTTACAGTTTTCATTCAGTAAAAAAACAGACATATTTTGACCAGTTGAAGGTTTGTTTTATTTTAATATATTATACTTTATTTTCATTCATTTCACACCCGTCTGGCCGGATGGCCATATGACCGACGAAAGATGCCGCCGGCATGTGACTAGTTACGCGTGAGCATGTTGTAGTATACCGGATTGTTTTCGGTTTTCTCCACAGCGACGGCCGCGATGAGCGAGTTGAGGTTGGAATCGACGTACTTGCGGAACTCGTCAAGGAAACAAAGTTCCTGCTTGTACGCGGCTTCGCACGGGTCGTTGCATGGCGAGGTGTTTGCCGCCAGGCACTGCTCGGCCTTCTGCCGGAAGCAGTTGTAGTCTTGTCCCAGTCCATACTGCAGGTAATGCCTGTCGATATCGGAACCCGTTTCGTCACAGTACAGGTGCAGGTTGGCCGAGAGGCAGCGGACAAAACATTGCGTTTCCGGACAGTTCGGGAACACTCCAGCAAGGTACAGAGGGAAACGTTCCTCTGGGATGCGCAGCTTGTTGAAGCAGGTCACGGCCGTTTGCAGAAACTGCAGGAAATCCGAGACGATGAACGTGGAAGCGGCCGGCACTGGGTATTGCGTCGGTTGAGGTCCGAAGATGGCGGATTCGGACTTAGCAGATTCGCTGGCAGCCACAAGAACCAGCAATACAGCCAAACTTCCGATGTGTAGAGATTTCATGTTTGGTTCGAGGTGCGGAATTGATTGATGAGTCGCTGTTTGTATGCGCTGACTACGCTGCTTCTGGATGCCGCATGTGTTGTGCTGAGTTTGAGTGGCGAAGCCAGATATTTATAGCGTAACTTTCGGTGTTTTGAACGTTTGGTGCCTCGCCACTGGCTGGTATCAATCACACAAGCCACCATGAAGACGTGGTGCTGTGGTGAACATCTTATCGTGCAATGCTCAGGTATCCTACTAGGAAGACAAACACAGGTGTGTCGTTGTGGTCCCAAATCTACATTTGAATTATGTTGTTCATTTGGTTTTTATTTTTGAGTTCTGACTTTTAGTAGCAGCCTCACATGTGGTTTGATAAGTTTGCAGAAAACAAGCGTTAAAAATAAACAAGCTTTTGATTAGTTCATTTCACATTTTTTAAGTATCCGCGATAAGATAAATCTTATAAAATTTCGTGTTTATAAATATTCATATTAAAAGTTGCTTTCTAGAAGATATAAAAAGCTCTATATACTGCAAAGACACGTGTGTACGGTATATTTACAGTTTTCATTCAGTTTAATTCAAAAATAGCTTAACGTGTACCATTTGCATTTGCTGCATATTTGTTTTTGCAAATGTTACAGAGTTCATGCTTGTATGTTGATCTTTTATCCTTTAGGAAGACTTCTATTTCGATTCTATCAATAATGTATTTATAATCTATTCTGTCATTTGAAGAGGGCTCTCCATTTTTGTTAAGTGAAATATCCAGATAATTCGTATTTCAAGTACTGTTAGCTAGTGTTATGATAAACAAACAAACTTTGCAACAAAAATCAATGAATACTTAATCGATTTTTTCTGCTCTCGATGCGATAAAAAGTTTAACCTGCACCTGTTGTTTAAACTAACGCCCAGACGCAGTGTATTTCAAACTTTTGCAAACATACTGCATTTCCCAAACCAGACCACGGTTCACCATACTGTGGTGAGCCAATTTTCGGTACGTGGTTAGTTGAGCTATTCTTTACGAAAGCATTTGCTACGGGCGAAGTTTCACCGAGACCAAAATCTACTGTTTCCTACACGCTGTTCATCTCGTTACGTACAACTTGCGCTCACTCAATGTTCTGCCGGTTTCTGGGCGTTATCTTGATTGCATTCTGTTGCAGACGCTATGACAACTATGGGTAGAAATTATTAGGAAGCGTTTTTCTTAAGTAGCACAAATTGATGCAATTCTTAAGTGGTAGTCTCTCTTGCGACAAAGTTGATGTTGCGGTGGCGACTCATTAAGAGTCTTTATTTAGTGGCGTATAAGGATCTAATCATGTTCTACTAGAAGTACGGTGCTTGTACGATATCAAATAAAAATTCTGTTCACCTATGCGTCGACTAATCGTTTAATTTAGTTTACACAACATTCACATTCAAAGTCAATGGCAAGGACCAAGTGCTTTGCTACTCGCCCTTCCGATTATTAATCAATTGTTTATACTTGTGCTTACATGTACGTGTTAATCCAAGTTCTGATTTACAAATCATGAAGATAAGTTACTAATCCGTGGTTGACTATTTTGTGTCGGAAGGAAATTGTTTTACCCCAATGGAAAAGTATGAAAACAGTATCAGCAAAAATAATTTCCAAATATGCATTTCGAACTCGCTTTTTCTCACACCTGTTTGTGTTTTATACATATATTTTCATTAAATATCAGGTTTTGGCTAGCCTTATGTTGACTTTACCAAACATTTCTCTGTTATGTGGAAAATAACGAAGTTTCTGATGAATGCTCAACTCATCTGTCTCTCGTTCTTAGGTCCAGTCGACACATACCCACTTAGCAAGGTAGCGTGCCAAACACATTTGTTTGGATTCGGCGCGTCGAATGAAAGATGTAGTTCACTGGATCTTGCTCGTTAGGTTGGCTGCTATGGTGACATTGCACTATTTACCATCAGTCGTAAGATGGTGTCGGCTTGGAGGGAGCAAGAAAAAAAGCATACAGCATGTGAGGGAAGGGCTAAAAACGAGATGATCATGCACCGCCGAAAGAGGGCCAATTTTGTAAAATGGACCGGGACGCGCAAGAAACGAGCATTCCTCTTTGCACTCAAGGGCAACCGTCTGGTACAGACGGTTATTGGAAAATACTCGTTTGAAAAATCGTCTACCGCTTAGTGATAAAGCATCGTTCGTTAGCTACGTTCCCGCAGCGCTTGGCCGGAAGGATAACTGAACGGGACGCTGGAAGCTCCAGGCACACTAGTTAGAAGAAATGGAAGATGAAAAAGATGGCTTTCGATTTGGTTTGAACGGAACTAGCATAAACTATCCAGTTCCATCTGGTAGCATTCCTTCCACTAGTTTCGACGGATGCAACTCTATCAAACTGGGATCGCCTTCCTGCGAAACTGCAAAACTGCACACATGCACACTCTCTGCCGTATGTCACATGGGAAGCGGGAGCCATCCATTTTTTGGAACTGTCATTCTCCACGGCCCTCGAATCGGTTCGGCTCTCACACATTCCATGACGAAATCAGTTGCAGATGCACAAACACACAATAGAGTGACGAGAAGAATGGACATTCGAGCTTCGTGATGCGTTCAGATGTGATTGAATAATGATCCTCCTGGCGTCCGGATTTTACTCGGCTAATACAGTTACGCTGTTCGAGTTACTATGGTGAAGCAGTATTATTTTTGTGTTTGGCTGAGGAACGATACAATGCCGATTTCACCAAAAAAGCATACGTGCATCGGAATTGAAGCACGAGCTTTGATTGTAATGGGTGTTTTTTTGGTTATTCCATAAAGACATTTTTTTCTTTTCACAAAGACTGCTAATTGCTCTCTCTCGTTCTCTCTCTCTTCTTCTCTCTATCTCCCTTTCTCTCACTCTCTTTCTTTTTATCGTGGTTTTTTTAAACTATAAACGAGATGTACGGATCGCCATGAAGATTATATGGTGTAGAATTACCCTTCACGAAAACGTTGATCAATCACTAAGTTAGATTTTTATTATTGCTCAACCAAAACTTTGTTTCTATATTTTTTGTTTTTAGTTGTATAAATAGCAGCAATTCTATTTGTCCAATAAATTTTGGAATTTACTGTTGGATCATCCATTTTTAGTCGTTGCTCGGGTCAAATAGTTTTCAATTATAACAACGCAAAAGATAAAATGAGTTTTAATGTTGTATGTGTTTGTGACGAAAACACACATTTTGCAGAGCTCACGGTGTGTTTTTTGCACCCATTTCAAATGCAAACATCACACATGTTGAATTGTTTTATGGTGCTTCTCATCAATATAAACACAAACAAAGCATTAAATGGCAGCGTGACTTATCGCAATATGGTTCAGTGGAGCATACTGTTTTATTTTTTTTACCATAAAATATGATCACTGTACAGAAAACCGTTGCAGTAATTGTTTTGCATTTTAGCCAGCAACATGGTCCTGGTAAAGTGTCTGTTGTCGTTTGTGGTTCGATTGTTAGCAATACTCATCGCTTTGTGCCTAGCGTTGGATGACTGCTGTTTGGCACTGGATACTTCAAAGTGCACATTGGATACCGAATTCTATATTTTGTTTGGTTGTGCTCGCGATCTTGGCGTCTCTGAGGATTTGATTTCGTTGTACCAGAACGAGATTTTTCCGGATGATCAAACTACCTGCTGTGTATATCGGTGTCTAGGAATGCGGCTTGGAATCTACGACGATCATAACGGATTGGATGTGAATAAACAGTACGAACGATTGAAAGATAGTCTATCGGTTGACGAGGACACTTACAAACGTGGCGTTAGGAATTGTATTCGAAATGTGCTTCGTGGCAGAACACTGAATGACTGCGAACGGGCTTATCTTATCTTAAGAAAATGTCAGGGTAACACTATAAGCAACACTTTAAACCAACAACTCAATGAAATAAAAATCTGTGATTAGCTTGAATGTCCCTTTTGAGACACCGAAGATCAAGTTCAGTCTATCCGATTTTCACATGTTTATTTTTTAGCTAATAGAAATTGTTGGCATGGGAGTTGAGAAAGGGTTTACGGTTTTGAGAATCAATTTGCAACGATATAAGAAGTGGGGAGTACGAAGGGGGTATACATTGGGTTACGTCATTTTTTTCTTTTCACAAAGACTGCTAATTGCTCTCTCTCGTTCTCTCTCTCTTCTTCTCTCTATCTCCCTTTCTCTCACTGGTGATAGAAATTTTAACCATACTAATGTGTTTTAATAAAATATAAGATTATCGAATTAGAATCTACAAGGTATGGGTTTGGTTTATTTTTATTGTTCGGAGTCTGTATCTTCGGACTTGAAATCTCTGCAGCATAGACGAATGACGGCTCAGTGTCTATTCTGACATAAGCTGATAATCGGTTCCATCGACGCCCCGTTGGCTTGAAACGATTATCAGATTGTTATGTTGAATAAATAAGTTTCCGGTCCAAACTTGATCGGGTTCCAGACGTTTCTCAATCTTATCGGCATAACATGACATTCCATTTTTCACGAACATTTATCTTCTGTAATTAGGTTTTCCAAAATGTATTTTTTAATTTTTACTTTTTTACTACTACAGTAAACAATAGCCTAAAGTGGTTCGTAGTCGTGAAACGATGTTTTGCCGACGTCCTTTTTCCGAATTTACGTTTGGAGCACACCCTTAGTTTATTTCATTCTTATATGCAGATGTGTGTTGTTTTTTTTTGCTTGGTGAGGATATCGATTCGTGATGACGCATAAAGTGAGGAAAAGTATCACAAGGCGAGGAATGTTAAAAGTGCTTCTGCTTTTCTGATTCCTTACGAAAACTGGTTGGCGTGCTCGTTGTCGAAACGAGCACGAATCCTGGAATAGGAGGAACTGAATCGAACATCATTAAAATTCATTTGCGTTTAACCGCGCTTCTTTTGCATCCATTTTTTGGCAAGCGAAGAATAAAATAGCATGTGTGGAAAGGGTTTACGGTTTTGAGAATCAATTTGCAACGATATAAGAAGTGTATGGCTACGACTGGGATTATTTTAAGACGATCCATCGATGCGTCCATTGTAGGATTTTGCTCGAAAATGTATGCTCCACAGATGGATGATGGTCTAAGATGTGGGTGGAATATATGCAGCACATACCCTCTACAGCACTCAACCACGGCCGTTTCCGAGCAGGCACAAGTTTGGTTTTGAAATAATTATGATCTGCATGATCGGCGTGGCTTTTCGGTAGGCAGCGGCGCTTGGAAAGATCTGCAAATTAATTAGCAGCACTGCTTGTCGCCGGCCACCTAGGTCCTGTACCACCCGTCATTGGCGAAAATGAGACTCATATGGGAAGAAGGGGGAGGTCTTCCAGTGTATGCCGGAATAATGGGGCTTTGAGTGAACCCCCCAGCCATTGACGAGGAGGGGGGTTGGGGCACCTCGACCACAGGCGTGCGATTAGTTTCATGCACTGCATCGGAGGGATGAAATGATGTTTTATGCAAACGCTGCGACGGCGTGTGTCACATGTCGCTGGCTAATTGGAATTAGCCTCTGCCGGAACAACATACTCCGACGGTGCTTCCTCATCCATCAATTCAATCCCTCCGCCATCTAAATTTCTAATGACTCATCATCAGATGCACAATCTTCCTAAAATAGCATACAATCAGCTAACGGCAAGTCGCCCAACCTACAACGTAGAAGAGATAGTGACGGTGACCAGTCCACGGAGACTGGTCGGTAGCAACATAAGGGAGCGTCTCATTTGAACGAAGAAGGCCCGGTTTCGATGTGCATAGATAATGTTTTGGAAACCTCAACTAAACGTCGCCGAGTGCAGAGCACTGTTGCTTGGGTCCGTGGCGTTCGCTCGAATGTGAAAAGTGGACTTGCTGTCACAACTGCCCCATTCAAACCATAACGATGACGCCTAAGGGCTTTAAGCTGCTGCTAGTTCGTTGTGTGGTATGATGCTGTTGATGAAATGAAAATGGTCCATCGAGGTTCAATTCAGCCGCAGACGCGTGGTTCCCTTGGGAATATGCTCGTCATTCCACTGTGGACGACGTAGGGCAAATAATTATGTGTCATAATAGGAAACCAACCATGAGTCGAGAACGAGTCAGTGTTGGTAAGTCTTCGAAATGGCTTCACAATTAAACATCGCGACGATGTCAGCGACGTAAACAGAGATGATGGTGATCATGGTGGCGCCGTAAGTGATTAGTTGGACCACATGCGCAAGCAACGTAAAGGACGGTATATACATTTCAGATATGGGTTATGAGGATATGTGATTGACTAGTAGATGCAAGGAGACTGTTGTCATGCGAGCCGCAGAGCTTTTGTTTTCGATTTATTATGGAATCACATATATGAGTATATTTGTAATGAAAAGTATTAGCAATTGTATGTATGCATCTTATGCAATTGACAAATAGCAAAATTACCGTTATACGCGCCTCTTAATACGTGTTACCTGTGGCAGCTGAATTGTTATTAAAAAAAAACCGTATACAATTATTGCGATCATGAGTTTACCAAGATTTACACAAAATACAATAGCCAACTGCCACCGTGGAATTACAATCACGACCTATGAACCAACATCTGATGAAAACCACAAGACATTCTTCATAGATTCATCTTCATACCTTGGGGCCGCGAGTCCGGTTTGTACTACGAAAGCTCCATCAATTCGAATTCCCTAAATGACGCTTTCACGAAATCATCAAGCCCCCGCCACCAATTTCAACCGCTTGGATGTTCAGTTTTAGCCATCAGTGGTTTCCCGCAAGGATCGACGACAACCATCAGTGGGCGATGGCAGGTTTGGGAAAACTTTTCTCTACACCCCAGAACACCACCGTCGTTGGTTGAAAGGAAGAGGGAGGAAGCCAGGTTTACCACAAAAAGTGCTCCTGGCATTGGTGGCGCGTTGCGGTCGCTGTGGATGGCACAGCGACTCGGCTCGTGTGGTCGGTGCGTAATTGATATTGAGTTTCGCGAAAAGTTTTCCATTGCGAGGCCCCGCGTGATGGCAAGATGGCCACGAGCGTGGGGATCCGATCAGTGAAGGATCGCGGCCAGCTGAGGTATTGCCACCGGCTAACCCAGAATATGTTGATGAAATCGGCACAACATTTTGCCCCCAGCTTAACGCACTATCTTCAAACGCAATTTTAATGAAGCACCGTGCAGTTTTTTATTACGACAAACGTAAACAGGAACGACATGGAAGCAGTTTCTCGATCAGGTTGAGCGCCAGGCAATCGAAAACAAGATTCAAAAATGCTTCTAATTAATACTTCACCTTCATCAAAACGTGCACGTTGTTTCATTTTCGCATACAAAAAAAAAATTAGATGTTTGTGCACTTGACAGCTAATCATAGCGGCTTAAACCCATAGTGTTAAGTTGTTTTATATACATCAGCAAGCCAGCAGAAAAAAAAACAAATCGATGAGTAATCCGCATCTCGCAAAACAATCATATCATAGTGTTAAGTTGTTTTATATACATCAGCAAGCCAGCAGAAAAAAAAACAAATCGATGAGTAATCCGCATCTCGCCAAACAATCATTACGCGCTAGCAATTAATCAGTTATTACTAGTGATGCATAGATCTGTGACGTATGCGTAACGCGGATGTTTCATACCCGTTTCTAATCTAAACTTCTTCTTCTATAGTTTTAGTGATAATTTTAAGTTTAGGGATTGCCTAGAATTATCTAAATTTATTCATTTACTTATTTTGATTCGTATAAACGAACACATGGGTATAGAATGAATAAATATGAATACGGTGGAATTTATTTTTCGGTATACAAATATTTATCAAGTATGGTTTAGTGTAATCAATTTAGTTTGTAACCCCCTCTCGGTTTATCCTTTTGCTACACTCAAACATTTTTTTCAAGAATTGCACAAGTAGAAAGTTTAATCTTCAGTTTCCATATAACTACGGAATGAAGAAACAGTGGCCCAGAACCTGCAATATATTAAATTTGTACTGGAATTTATAGAAGGACCTTTAACACTGTGGTATGTATACGTGCCTAAACCATCCTCTTAAACCCATACCTCAAGGATAAAAATAAGATACGAATTCGGTGCCATATAACACGGTTAATAATAATACTACGAATAAACATGTCCTCGCATTTGATGTGTATGTTTTCATAAGCGTTAAATGTAATCTGTGGATATAGTAAAACAGTAACATATCACAGTTTGATGAATTAAATTCAAGCGCTTTCAAATTTGTCACATTTTTTAGGCATGACTGTATAATCTTTCCATCTGAAGTTCATGGTTTATCATGATACATAATTTAAACACTGCCATTATTTATCATTCAAATATTTTAATATAATTGAACTATAAATCAACCCTGTCTTAACTGTATTCTCTGACAATAATCATTTTATATCATCTATCTGAACTCCCGTTAATTGTGGTATAAAAATTAGGTTGTTCAAGATAAATACTATTTTCAAATATAGCTTAAATAAACAGACCAGTGTCAGTCCTTCTGAGCTATTCCACATTTGCATTTACAGGCAAATTTATCTTCATATAACCGTCGGCAGCATGATATTTACTCATCAACCCGCAAAAACCACCGATGTAAAACGCCTGTAGAGAGAAATTCGATCTTGGTTCAATCTTTGGTTCGCTCACTTTTCGCCACTTCAATCAACTGCGTAGGCAGCTGTAGACGATGAAAGGAAAATTCATCTTTTAAAAGACTGAGAGGCTCTTCGTGCCTCGGTAGCATGAGACGTGTTCTCGGAATTTTGAAATGCTAATCATACATAGGTATGCGATGGTTCGAAACCCAACCAGGGTGTTCAACCCACATACTCCTCCGGGAGAGGTTTAACACTACGACACCTAAACGTGCGGATTGAAATGTCAAATTTTGAGACGCTTTGGGTATAAGCCATTTTGTGACTTTTTTTTGCAAAGGGTTGCTTCAAGTTGTTTCTAGGCGGTAGCGTAAACTTTTTTCTCATTTGAGTTTCTTAAATTTAAATATACCGTAAAATTGACAGTAGACCGTAGTAAGATATATTGTTGTCTTATTTTTGTATTATACATGCTATAAACGTTTCTCTGATTATTTTTATCATACATTCAAATATGTTATGTGTTTCGACGCAACCATTTCCAAATGAAGCCTCTCTCAAATGGGGCAGGAACTGTGCACAAGCGCGTAATATATTTTATCACTTAATGCTTTGCATCTCGATTGCCTACAGTCCCCATAGAATTGTCGATACTTGAACGAATTCCTGCTTAACCCGTTCGTAGCGATATAGAACCTTGAATAGCTTACCTGATGCTGAGCATATTGTTGTCTGTGGAAGCAAGTACGGATGTTCCGAGTATCGCGAATGCCATGATACCATACTGCTCGTAGCAACCTTTTTACGGAGAAAGACGTCTTCTATATATATATGTTATATGAAACATGGATTTTGGCTCTCATGATTTTTTCCCCGGTTTGATAGAGTTTGTGAATGAACGATTCTCCCAGGACATTCACATGGTTCTCAGAAGCTGACGTTTCCAACAAAACACTTTTGTTAGGATGAATATAACAGGAGATTTTTTGTATGTTTAGGAGATCCATTTCCTGTGACTATGATTAGCATATGTTGGAATAAATTACCAGTGAATAGGAAATTTAATAAGCAACAAGCAGCGTGCAGAACCGAGCACTCTAAGAAATGTCGCCAACAAAAGCTCGGTAAAAGACGAGCTTTCAAGAAGCCAAAAGTGTGTGGCATTCGTTCGAAAACGGGTTTACTCAGGTGACTCCTACATAGGCCGCTGATTGTGGAAGCAAAGGGGATGGGAAAAAATTATGTCTTTGGAACGTTCTTGCCTACCGTCGCGATGGTCACGGCTGGCTATGGTTCGTTGCGCATAAGCTTGTGCCGATTTTTAAAGACACGATATGTACCGAGTGTGTCGTCATGTCGTGAATATTTTATGCTTTATCACTAGCGATGCTGACGTTTTTTTTCCATGATGGGCCTGAAATAGACGACAGCTTTGTTTTTTTCGTCCTGCGAATATTGATAGTGACATCTTGCCATGTTACGCGGTAACACAAATTCACTAGAGCGAACTATAGTGCTTTGTTAAACAAAATCCTATGCAATCGCTTGTTCAGCAGTATTGTAATAGCAAACATTGAACTCGGGATTTGATGAATTCGATTTAAACATTTTTTTACATTATTTTACGTGATAATAATTATCAATGCCTAGTTCAGATTCCATTTTATTAGGTGTCGTTGGCGTGTTCTATTAGTCATTCTGGACTCGTTCTACGTTCATATTGGTGATGCAAAGTGCTGATCTGCGGCTCTGTAGTGTTTGCTGAATATTCTTTTTGTTTTTTCGTTAAAAAGAACTCACAGGTGTCTGATAGTATTTGACATTTGAAGCACGCGAAAAAGGACACCTACGAGCTTAACAACAACGGTTGAGGACTGTGTTCAAGTACATGTAAGGTGTGGTTAAGTTGATTCCGCTTTGACTTCTCAAACCTAGCGTGTGCTGTGGGACTTGCGTAAGGAAATATGGCAGATAAAAACGGAACCGGAAAGGGAGCTCCAACACATTCAAAGTAAGAAGACGCACATGAGAGCAGCACGGAAAGCACACAACACCTTGTGGAAGCGTCGTTGACATTGATTGAATTTCTTGTTCCGTAAAAGATAATCCTCGCGTCCGCCACCTGTGCGAGCTTCGGCCCACGAATTTTTATCCTACGTCGCTGTTGCTATAGACGGTATGTTCTTTTCCTAACTGGAGACCAAAGATGAATCGTGTTCACTTTTCCTTCGATGCTACTCCGGCACGTGCAGAAGGTGCTTGGAGGTGGGATCGTCTTTTTTTTTTGCTAGTCTCTCAGAAGATACACGTTCACAGAAGAAAAGAAAGTGTCCTCGTCGGTGTGATGTCGGCACAAATGGGCGTAATATGCGTGAGGGAAAAGTCCAAAGTTGTTTTACGGTTTTATTAGCAAAATCGAGAAGCGAAAGAAGAGCACACGCACTCCTTACGCACGCGAATGTAATCATCATCTGTCTTCTTCGACTGAGAATGATCCCGCAATATTTACACAATTAATATAATCACAAGTTTCTGGTAAGAAA
>KZ070038.1:48301-62344 GCA_002091845.1 Anopheles cracens
CCGACAGGATTTTTGAACTGCTCCTACTGCGCCCCCAGATTATATTGGTGATTCAATATTTCATTACGTATAACATTTAGCACTACATTCATCTTTTGTTTGCTGGAATTTTCGCGCTGTATTGTTTTTTTTAAGTCATTATTTAATTCGAACGTGCAAATTATGAGTATGTGGCATCAAATACCATTATCACAATAAAAGGTCATTCCACTGTAAAAACGATAACATATGAAAATGTGGTGACAGATGTGCAGGATGTCATTCTGAGACACTTGCATTTTTCACTGTTGTCAACTTTCGCGCCGTTTCTCTCCATCACATTTGCATTCTTTAAGCACGATTCAGAACTGTTTCAACAAATTCACATCCACCGAAGAAGGCAAATTATGGACAGTGTTATTTTGTTATCACCATTAACTTTTATCGTAAGATAATTCTTTTGTGATCCATTGTGAAAATAAAATTTGGAAAATAGAGCAAAAACCGTGCATAAACAAACAGTACAGAGAAAGCATGGTCATCTAATCTTTCCTTTGATGAACCGGCAAATTAAACATTGATGTACCAGATATACCAGCTACACTTTCATAGATACTCTCTACCGGCCTGACACAATACATATTCACTGAACTCTGCTACGTACACGTCCAATTCTAGCATGAAACAACATTAGATGCGAATGCAGATCCAACTCTACGGCACTGTTACGGCACACACAAGATATCCATTGTATCAATTATTCAAATCAGTTCAATTATTTGGCCTACGTGATAAAGATTTTTATCAGAATATCATTCCATTCAGGTGAACTGCACAACAAAGGTTCGTTTGAAGTTTCCTATTTACTGATAAACAGCCATGTAGCAGTGCAGAGCATGTTCTATATTTCATTGCATGCGTTCATATCACTTAAAGCACATGAGCTACCATATCTGTCGTACATAAGTAACAAAGAAACATAAAGATAAATTCATTTGATATAATCGCCTATCAGGAAACGAAACGGAATATCTTTTTCAGCGAAGCGTGGTCAGTGAAAAAAAATCATTTCAAACTTTCCGTTACTGTATGCTGCTACTTGTGTCGATTGAATCCGTTTGTTAAGTATTTAACGACATTTAAGTTAACTAAGTTAGAAAAAAGTCAATTAATTTAAACCTTAGTCCGAAACCTAGGACAGTAAAGATGTAAAAATGTGTGATATTTTATGAATGACACGAATAGAAATATATTATAGTAAAGTTTGATCAAACAGCAGTAGTAACATTTTAAGCTCCTTTTTCTTGTATATAATTTTAGAACTAACCTTTTTTCATTATTACATTTTACTAATTGGTGAGTGTTTGCTAGTTGGCGAATGTTTTCCATTGTATTTCTATTGCACTGTAATTTCATGTCGCTTTGCCTCGTTTGTAAATGTTTTTTTTGTTGCCAATGTATCGAATGGATTTTTCCGTGTCATTGTTGCCGTTTCCTGTGTAGTTCTTTGTTGAATTAACCATCTCATTAATCATTTATAGTTAATCCGAAGCCTAGTTTATTGTTTGCATGTTCTGAAAAATTGTAACCACATACATCCATTTGCACGTTCTATAATTTCTCTCATCATTCTTCACTTTCCCACTGCTACTTACACATCACTGTCCTATTGATCACTTCTCCCGGGCATGTACGCTAGTGCCGACACATGCAATCCCTTTCATTTTTTATCCTACCTGATGCTGCTCATTTTCAAGCACGATGCGTTCTTTTAATTACATTAATGGGGTATCATGAAATAAAATACTAATTGGGTGTTTCATTTTTCATCGCACACGAATCTTCGCTCCAACAACCCGAACAACCCTGGTAACCTGTGCCCGCGCCCATCTCCGACCCCTGACTGACGAATTTGACTTGGATTGACTGTACACACTGCACATGAACAAACAACTGACCGGACGCACGGACGTACCACTCTGACCGCAACCGCAGAGAGCAAAGTGTGTTCGTCGGAGGAATTTACGTGTCGCAGTGGAACCGGCAACTGCATCCCGCTGGGTTGGATGTGTGACCAGAATCGCGACTGTGCCGACGGGTCGGATGAGATGTCCTGCAGTGAGTATCTTTTTTCATCCTTCCACCAGATGTGTGTATATATCATTCAACGCCTACAACCCGCAAACTTTCAGTGAAAGCGGTGGGAAAATTGTGGTACTTCGTGTTGTGTTGCCCATCAAATGAATTTATTGAGTTACACCGGTAGGTGGAACCAATAGCCAGTACTTCTTTCGCTCAGCAATAACGTTATGATGCAACGCCCGTGCACGCCAGGGCGTCGGTTTTCGGTTACGTACACACTTCGTAAATCGCATTAATCAATTAAACTTGAGTTAACTTTATTCAGTCCTGTCGCACCAATCACGCTGTAGCAACGGCGTGAAGCACCGGGTGCACCACTCACTCGATCCGAGATGCGTTCGCAATTGCTCTTTAATGTTTTTAGCCTTTCGTGCGGAGATATTCGACTATGGCAAGGGGCGCGAGGAAAAGGATGGAAGGATCATGACAAATATGCGTCGCCGGGAAAGCGGATCAATATTTGTCCTGATGAGAAAGATAATTTAATTGAATGGCACAAGTTCCCTGCAGTATAATATGAATTGTATGCCGATGAACTCTTGCAATCAATCCTTCGCTCTACTCCACCTTTTTGCCACCCGATAGCCCGTACGTATTCGAACGCCCAGTTGGACCAATAGCGAGCAAACAACAAACGAAAAGGACAACCAGTGGACCCAGCGGCGTACGTGATTGGAAACTAAACATCTCATTTACCAATCGGTGCCACTTACAGGGGGCTTCTGCGTATCCGCTTGGAGATTTCAATGGGTAGCCGAGCGCATTAGTCGAAATGGCATCGAAAACAACGCCTGCATGCTAGATCCGTGTGGCTATCCTTTCTGGTCATGATCGTAAGGTTAGGCCGCCGTTTGATTGCGCCTGATTGAGAGCGTTCCGTTGATGAAGTCGAATTGGCGCGGGCTTCTCGACCGGAGTTGACATCTTTCGCCACAGGTCCTTCGGCATCGAGCACCGGGATCCGCAGTAGGTCTCAACTTGCGTGCCTCGTTAGCCAAGCTCATTACCAGAATTGTCGCCTTGGTGATGGGATAATTTTCCGGCGAAACTCGTGCGGCCAATGGTTTCGGGACTACAAATTAATCACGACAAAACATCCCACGCAAGCTGCTGGCCCGACGTTCCAAAATCCTCAAACACACACACACACACAAACGCATACATACACCGCGGTGGTAAGTTGCACCGTCAACTTCAATGAGGCCATCCGTGGATTCGCTAATCAGAGTAAAAGTGTTAACAATGGACAAACATCACGATCCAAATGATCCAATCGCGCCAGTTAGAAAGACTAAAGTAATCAAGCGTGATTGAATTATTCTGTTACGAACGTCACTATCGCTCGGATGCAGCTATAAAACACACAACGTACTTGCTATTCACGACAGCTGCGTCTACTGTGTTGAATAATAAACTGAATAAAGTTATTAAAACAATTAGGTATTGTATATTTTCGTGAAAACTAGTCAGACGGTTTGTGACTTGCGATTGCTTTATGTCATAAAGTCGATGAGACAATTCAAATAATATGCTCACGTATCGTATTTTGGCCCATAATCGAAGATTATGAACAGAATTTGTAAAATTGTGGAATCAAATTGCGAATCACAAATTGCGAATCAGTTGCAGCCATATGCAAAATATCAAATAAGACACATCCTCAATTATTAAACCAACAAATCAGTTTGAAGGTATTGTGGCGTTTTCTTTCTAAATTAGATATAATTAGAATAGAGCGATTGGAAAATGGCTAAATAATTTCCAACAATCTACTTAGAACGATACCAACCGATCCTTCTGTTCGTTGGTTAGCTACCATCAAAAGGTCAGATTCAATTTGCAAAGCATAATCCTCACGCTCGAAGAACACGTTAAACCGCTTCTGTGTCCTTTTTGCGACGAGTTGATTGAGTTTTATTTTATTTCATTTTTTGCGGCGCCTTTCGTCCTGCCCACCATTTCACAACCAATTCGTTTTGAGGGGCATAAATCCTTTGTCATGCTAATTAACTTGCCTCCTCCATCCCGGAAGTTGGGCATGATTTATGGAACTGACCGTCGGATCCGTCGCGAGGCTTTCATGGTGTCGCGCCTTCTTGAGAGATTAAGGACGTGCTCCCATTCTGATAAGCGGCATCGTCGTTTTGTCTTGCTATAATGTTTTTTTTGTGTGTGTGTCCTTCCATGAAAGAAAAATAATCTCCAACGCGCGGAACGACGTTCGAGATAAAGTGTTCCAGGGGGACAACTACCATGGCTCCCACCCGCCGTCCACCGGCACCGCGTTTGTCGACGGGGAATGGCTGAAACAGTGAGCCAACCCGGGCATGAAAATGAGGATCGTAATCTTTCGCCATCAAAATGGCACCGACCCACGGACTAAAGCTTACGGCAAAGAATCAGCTGTGGCTTAGCGTAAGATGAGCCGCCGAAATCGTAACTGTCAGGTTGCAGCGTCCGTGCCCATCGACACCGTCGTGCACTGCTACTCTTGAGGCCTCCGCGGAATTGCTTTCCGGCCATAAAAGTAATGAAAAGTCATAAATTTTAAAATTTTCATATTAATGACCCCATAAAAATGCTATCTCCTTCATTCTCGCGAGCGGATAGGACGGTGGCGTCAGATATCACCCTAAAACACCCTGCAAGGCACAGATCTTCCGCCCGTGAGCGGATGTGGTTCTGTGAGTTGGGTTGATTTGTTGAAGCCACCTGACAGGTGAAACGTTCAAAAACAATTCCGCTAGGCACATCACCCTATGGAGCTGGTGACGCTAGCCCGTTGCTCATTTTTCAACGGACAGCCAGAACGACAGGGACCCATCGTACGAAGATAGCAGGAACCGTGAAGATGATATAACAGACCTATAAACGGCGCAAATTGTTTTCGCATGCCAAAACCAGTGACCGTCGAAGTCGACACCACGACAGCGCCGGCTGGAGATGCTTGCGAGGTTCGAACGCGCATGCAACCGGATAAGGATGGTTATGAAAAATGTATGCGCTCTCTACCCAGAAACACCTACGGAGCATGAGCACGAACACCCAAACACACCCAAATGAAAGCGCCCGGTGACTCCAATTCAGCGTGTGAGATAGCCGGAATGAAAAACTGTACTCGGTAGAGCGGTCCCGGCATGCCTACGAAAGACAATATTTCGTATTCCGCTCGCGAAGCCCGAGGAACATGCCGCCGGAAAGATGAAACCCTGGCATCACCCGATAGAAGCGATGAAGTTGAATGCAGAATATGAACGCCGAACGAATATTGGGTTGTGCAATTTTCAGTCCCACAGTGTCACACCTTCGCCAGAGTGTTGTCTGCGAGGGAAGCGACCACCAGATGGCACCTTCGAATTCTCATCGTCGGCCCAGAGACCGGCAGCCGTGCATGCATGCCGTGTGCTCGGATATCAGCATACGGCTAGTCGTATTAATATATCATTCATATCACACACATGCTTCTGTCGCCGGCGGTGCTGCAGGGTTCCCGTCGAGGTTCGGTGGCACCACCTGAATCAGTTCACCAGCAGTGGCGATAGTTGGGTTCCCGAACATTTCTCAAGATGGAAGAGAAACGTGCGAGAGCGATAGTGTGGTGAACGGGAAAAAATTCACACTCAAAACGATGCGCTGTGATGCAGCGTCCGTTTCGACTTCCATATATGAGAGAAATGAACAAAAAAAGACTAAACATAGTTTTGACCCACTGCTTTTCCGGCGACTTTCGTACACTGGTTGCCTGCCTGTAAGGAATGCAGAAATTTCTCCACCACATGCCGCACACCCAACTATGAAACCGGCGGCGGCCATCGGTTTTATTAATGTTGTTGGCTTTCTTTTTGCAAGCGCAACGATTGTGCCACGCTATGATTTTTCGGTTGCCTTTTCAAAAGCGCTATAAGATCTATCAATTCACGAGCCACCACCGTTGGCTCGCTCTAGCGAGGGGATTTTTTGGTGTCCAATGAAAGAGATTAAAACTTCCGAGCGTGTCTAAAAGGTCAAACTTCCGCCCTTTTCCTGTTATCATACCGTGGCTGCAATCGCACTTGTAATTTCATGTCGCTTTGCCTCGTTTGTAAATGTTTTTTTTGTTGCCAATGTATCGAATGGATTTTTCCGTGTCATTGTTGCCGTTTCCTGTGTAGTTCTTTGTTGAATTAACCATCTCATTAAGCCCGACGTTCCAAAATCCTCAAACACACACACACACACAAACGCATACATACACCGCGGTGGTAAGTTGCACCGTCAACTTCAATGAGGCCATCCGTGGATTCGCTAATCAGAGTAAAAGTGTTAACAATGGACAAACATCACGATCCAAATGATCCAATCGCGCCAGTTAGAAAGACTAAAGTAATCAAGCGTGATTGAATTATTCTGTTACGAACGTCACTATCGCTCGGATGCAGCTATAAAACACACAACGTACTTGCTATTCACGACAGCTGCGTCTACTGTGTTGAATAATAAACTGAATAAAGTTATTAAAACAATTAGGTATTGTATATTTTCGTGAAAACTAGTCAGACGGTTTGTGACTTGCGATTGCTTTATGTCATAAAGTCGATGAGACAAACCCGACGTTCCAAAATCCTCAAACACACACACAAACACACAAACGCATACATACACCGCGGTGGTAAGTTGCACCGTCAACTTCAATGAGGCTATCCGTGGATTCGCTAATCAGAGTAAAAGTGTTAACAATGGACAAACATCACGATCCAAATGATCCAATCGCGCCAGTTAGAAAGACTGGAGTAATCAAGCGTGATTGAATTATTCTGTTACGAACGTCACTATCGCTCGGATGCAGCTATAAAACACACAACGTACTTGCTATTCACGACAGCTGCGTCTACTGTGTTGAATAATAAACTGAATAAAGTTATTAAAACAATTAGGTATTGTATATTTTCGTGAAAACTAGTCAGACGGTTTGTGACTTGCGATTGCTTTATGTCATAAAGTCGATGAGACAATTCAAATAATATGCTCACGTATCGTATTTTGGCCCATAATCGAAGATTATGAACAGAATTTGTAAAATTGTGGAATCAAATTGCGAATCACAAATTGCGAATCAGTTGCAGCCATATGCAAAATATCAAATAAGACACATCCTCAATTATTAAACCAACAAATCAGTTTGAAGGTATTGTGGCGTTTTCTTTCTAAATTAGATATAATTAGAATAGAGCGATTGGAAAATGGCTAAATAATTTCCAACAATCTACTTAGAACGATACCAACCGATCCTTCTGTTCGTTGGTTAGCTACCATCAAAAGGTCAGATTCAATTTGCAAAGCATAATCCTCACGCTCGAAGAACACGTTAAACCGCTTCTGTGTCCTTTTTGCGACGAGTTGATTGAGTTTTATTTTATTTCATTTTTTGCGGCGCCTTTCGTCCTGCCCACCATTTCACAACCAATTCGTTTTGAGGGGCATAAATCCTTTGTCATGCTAATTAACTTGCCTCCTCCATCCCGGAAGTTGGGCATGATTTATGGAACTGACCGTCGGATCCGTCGCGAGGCTTTCATGGTGTCGCGCCTTCTTGAGAGATTAAGGACGTGCTCCCATTCTGATAAGCGGCATCGTCGTTTTGTCTTGCTATAATGTTTTTTTTGTGTGTGTGTCCTTCCATGAAAGAAAAATAATCTCCAACGCGCGGAACGACGTTCGAGATAAAGTGTTCCAGGGGGACAACTACCATGGCTCCCACCCGCCGTCCACCGGCACCGCGTTTGTCGACGGGGAATGGCTGAAACAGTGAGCCAACCCGGGCATGAAAATGAGGATCGTAATCTTTCGCCATCAAAATGGCACCGACCCACGGACTAAAGCTTACGGCAAAGAATCAGCTGTGGCTTAGCGTAAGATGAGCCGCCGAAATCGTAACTGTCAGGTTGCAGCGTCCGTGCCCATCGACACCGTCGTGCACTGCTACTCTTGAGGCCTCCGCGGAATTGCTTTCCGGCCATAAAAGTAATGAAAAGTCATAAATTTTAAAATTTTCATATTAATGACCCCATAAAAATGCTATCTCCTTCATTCTCGCGAGCGGATAGGACGGTGGCGTCAGATATCACCCTAAAACACCCTGCAAGGCACAGATCTTCCGCCCGTGAGCGGATGTGGTTCTGTGAGTTGGGTTGATTTGTTGAAGCCACC
The DNA here is from genome assembly GCA_002091845.1 of Anopheles cracens. NCBI lineage: Eukaryota > Metazoa > Arthropoda > Insecta > Diptera > Culicidae > Anopheles > Anopheles cracens. The sequence goes on from KZ070038.1 coordinate 56,609, forward strand.
TGACAGGTGAAACGTTCAAAAACAATTCCGCTAGGCACATCACCCTATGGAGCTGGTGACGCTAGCCCGTTGCTCATTTTTCAACGGACAGCCAGAACGACAGGGACCCATCGTACGAAGATAGCAGGAACCGTGAAGATGATATAACAGACCTATAAACGGCGCAAATTGTTTTCGCATGCCAAAACCAGTGACCGTCGAAGTCGACACCACGACAGCGCCGGCTGGAGATGCTTGCGAGGTTCGAACGCGCATGCAACCGGATAAGGATGGTTATGAAAAATGTATGCGCTCTCTACCCAGAAACACCTACGGAGCATGAGCACGAACACCCAAACACACCCAAATGAAAGCGCCCGGTGACTCCAATTCAGCGTGTGAGATAGCCGGAATGAAAAACTGTACTCGGTAGAGCGGTCCCGGCATGCCTACGAAAGACAATATTTCGTATTCCGCTCGCGAAGCCCGAGGAACATGCCGCCGGAAAGATGAAACCCTGGCATCACCCGATAGAAGCGATGAAGTTGAATGCAGAATATGAACGCCGAACGAATATTGGGTTGTGCAATTTTCAGTCCCACAGTGTCACACCTTCGCCAGAGTGTTGTCTGCGAGGGAAGCGACCACCAGATGGCACCTTCGAATTCTCATCGTCGGCCCAGAGACCGGCAGCCGTGCATGCATGCCGTGTGCTCGGATATCAGCATACGGCTAGTCGTATTAATATATCATTCATATCACACACATGCTTCTGTCGCCGGCGGTGCTGCAGGGTTCCCGTCGAGGTTCGGTGGCACCACCTGAATCAGTTCACCAGCAGTGGCGATAGTTGGGTTCCCGAACATTTCTCAAGATGGAAGAGAAACGTGCGAGAGCGATAGTGTGGTGAACGGGAAAAAATTCACACTCAAAACGATGCGCTGTGATGCAGCGTCCGTTTCGACTTCCATATATGAGAGAAATGAACAAAAAAGACTAAACATAGCTTTGACCCACTGCTTTTCCGGCGACTTTCGTACACTGGTTGCCTGCCTGTAAGGAATGCAGAAATTTCTCCACCACATGCCGCACACCCAACTATGAAACCGGCGGCGGCCATCGGTTTTATTAATGTTGTTGGCTTTCTTTTTGCAAGCGCAACGATTGTGCCACGCTATGATTTTTCGGTTGCCTTTTCAAAAGCGCTATAAGATCTATCAATTCACGAGCCACCACCGTTGGCTCGCTCTAGCGAGGGGATTTTATGGTGTCCAATGAAAGAGATTAAAACTTCCGAGCGTGTCTAAAAGGTCAAACTTCCGCCCTTTTCCTGTTATCATACCGTGGCTGCAATCGCACTTCCTTTCAGGCATCTTCACCAAACCATGGCTGTTGCCGTGTGCTGTTGCCATCCAGCCCGAATCAATCGAGAGTATGACGACCCATTGTGCACGGATATAATATACGACAACAGAGATGAAACAGGATTAAAACGTTCGCACTGTGAATATCAGTTTTCGATGCGTTGTTTGATGTTTCCGTTTTTCGTTGCACTGTTGAGCCGAAATCATTCGCCATATGCGTGCCTATTCCACCGCGTTGCAATCAACCGTACCATACCCTGAACCTCAATCAACTTCAGTCTAATGGGCTCGTGCATAATCATGAAAACGAGGCCAGGATAAACCTCCCATCTGGGGAACCCACATCAATCTTACTGTTTCGCTATCTTCCATCGCGTGGCTTCCGGCTCCAAATTCAAGAAACGGTCAAGCCCTCTCCACCCCTTCTTGGTGAAGGTCACTTCGAAGGCTTTTTGGTGATTCCGCAGGTTTTCTCCACTTTGGGGTAAATCAGCGTAATGGTTCTGCGGGCTGTGCAACCGGAAGCTCGTCAAATGCGGTGCCGTTCTCGGTCCTAGCCATCGAATGGATATGGAACGGATACGGCACAGAGCTATGCTGTACTACACCTTCGCTCACCTGTTGCTGGGCAGCACACTTATCCCATCAACCCGGCGCTTTGCAATCGTGCCGAATCTCATGAGTGATTTTTCATTTACCTAATTGAACCCACGTCCAACAGTTCTACGTCCCTTTCCCGCCGGCTGCTCATTTTATAATGTTTGCGAATCGGCGCGCTTCGTTCCATACGGCGTTTTTGACAGAATAAACAGATAGCATATAACGTCAATGTGCTCTTCCCGCATGATATCGATTCAGCCCAGGGATTTGGAAGTGCTTTTATCGGGGTAATTGACAGCAAACATGTACGATCGTTATTTCTTGTACGTTGACGTTGTAAATTCCAGTCAATTGCTTTTCAGTAGAGTAATTGTAATGTTCTTCTCAATGCTGTTCGAGCGAGAATAATTCCGCAGCACAAAAATCTTGTTATAGTATCTCCGCCCAATCAACTCAATACTCGATTATCTTACATCTTAACGTAAGGTAAGGCATGGATACCATACACGGACCCTTCCAGCTCAGTCACTCATTACCAGTGCTAGGATCTAATACTTTTTTGCGGAGCTTCACCTCAAAGATTTGCGCAACCAATCCAGAACGACGTGTTCTGAATTGAGAACTGGCTACTATGTAACGTTGTGTATTTCGTTCATATCCCGCGTGGTCTGGCAAAGAATCGCAATATCTTACTTGGTCGGTGCCATGATCCGTCAAAATTATCCCCACATAAACACCCGCACTGTTGCCTTCGCCGCCACCGGCGTTGCTACTACATCTTTGCGCTCCCGACACGATCTTAACACACGTTTGGTTATATATTTGAAATGGCAATGAAAGTTTGTTGTATGTATGCTGGGCCCCATTTGCTCTTCCGTTTGCTCCTGTATGCAGATAATCGTACAGACGGCGCCTTTCGGTACCGCTGGGAAACTAGGCGAAAAACTCTAACACCCTGCTCGGCCGTGTTACACATGGATACCTTCGGTAAGCTGCCTTCACCCATGCCCTTGGGTTCAAATAACTCTTTCGGCTTTGGTTCACCGAAACGGGCCGGTTCCATGATCCGGCAAGAATAATGATGAACTGTGTGGTCTCGTGTCGAGAATGTAATGAGCAAACAAGATTACTCAACTGCCAGCAAGCCGTACGGCGTCCAGGTACCCTTGGTCAGAGGGTGTGCAGCTCCACCCAGTTCTCCTGCGTTCTTTGGAGAGCCAGTGGATGCGAGGTGTGGAGTGGAAGCCTTCGGTTGCCCGAGGCTTCATTCCATGCATGCCAAACGACGGCAGGTGACTTCATGGACGTGAAAACTTTCCCCCGAAACACATAACACCGGAGGATTTATGGGATGGTGCATGATGATCCGGGCAAAATTAAATGTAGGACTAACTTCATCAAAGGAGTCGAGCGGTCAATTGAGTCCTCGGGGACGTCGAATGCCTGCATGGGCCAGAAGTCAGCTAGAGGCCAAGTGAAAAAGCCACCATTCCAAGCAGCTGTCAAATGCATTTTCCAGAGGTTGTTCGTGCGACTTCAGGATGAGAGTTGCCGAACGGCCGAGTGTGGACGAATTTATGGACGCCGACCGAACGGAAAATTGAACTCCAATCACTCGAGATCGATCGGTCGGTGCTGGTATGGAAAAGTCCATCGGCCACCAGAAGGGCAGTTTTCATTTGCGTGTGTGCGTTTTTTTTTCAAACTCAGCTTCATCCTGTTCCACCGCCGATACCGATAAAATCGGGACGCGGAGGAAGTTTTCGTTTTTATATTAGCCGCCCAACAGTTACCTAAAATAAGAGCAAGTTTTGCATCAAATTAAAACTTTCCAGCTCGAATGTGGTGACCGCTGGCGAACGGTTGGACACGCTACGTTACTATGCGTCATTTATTTAACTTTTGAATTACTCGTCTCGTTCCGACACGACTGACCCGTGGTTGAATTTCCAGCGTTACCGCATGTGGCATCGAAAGATGTGTCGGTTCCAACTACTGCGCGGCCGGGCCAGTCTAATATCAAGCAGCTGCGTGATTGCCTCTGGGGGTGGTTGTGAAGGCAGGGAAATTTAAATTATGTTTGACACTGCCCACTCGCTTCCCGGAAATGCTGTGTCGGGGGGTCCTTTCGTTTTCGCCTATGGTGTTTCTGGTTTCTGGACAACTTGTTGACTTTCTCTGCGAGGGTACAAATTCACGAACGGTTGCAGACCTTGCCAGGGCGTGTGCCAAACTGAACCCGAACGCCTAGAGGTAATAAACGAAGGAATCCGTTTGTCGCTTTTTTGCTTAGCTCCGCGCGAGTTGCTTTAAAATCAAAAGAAACTTGATCTTCAACCGGGCGGCTGTGCACTTGACCCGGGGAGGGCCTATGCCACCGTGGATCGGAAAAGTTTACATCCCAGCGTAAGTTCCTTTTTTGTGTTTTGTGCTGTGCTGTTTGTACGCCTTAACATCAAAAAAGGGAACATGAAGACAATTGGCGGATTTTGCTACCCTAATCTGGGCAAGTTTTCTAATTTCCTCCCGAGAAGCAGCACAACTTTTTACCAACGACAAGATTCTTATGTAGCTAATAAGGATGCTCTGTTCCTAGTTAATAAAGTTTGACTAGGGCTTCGCATCTATTCGGGCACAAGTTCATGGTATAAAAATGTTATTTTTTAATTCGATGAGAACAGCGTATGCCGATCGATCCAACAATGTTTCAAAACAGATCCGCTAGCGATGTTCACCAAACGATCTTAGTTTTCTTTAGTGAGCTTGTCTTGAGTAATTTCTCATTAAAAATTAAACAGTGATACCATATTTCTGGCGTGACAACCTTATAAATTCTACGCTACCAAACGCTACCCAGAACGTCAAATATGTTCTTTCATCGCGAATAATAAAACTCATTTTAAAAGATTATCATTACATCAAACCGACAACGCCGGATTTATATCCCCAGCCAGCAGCCTACTCCGCCGCCGCGTCCGTCTATCTCCGCAGCGAGCGAAACAAATGATTTAATATTTTATCACCCGCCGGAAGCGTACGCGAGACGGAACTGTCTTTAGCAGGCTGTACCAGCAGCGATCCGCGACTCGCCACTGACAAATAGAGCGTATCAAACTGATTTATAACATTTCACGGGCTTCATTTAGCTTACAACAATGGCACCAGCGGAGCAAATCTTCGCGGAAAAGTAAACCACCTGGCCTGGCCTGGCCGCCCACGCTGCACCGTCCGATTCCGATCATCAATCATCGATATTGCGCTACGCTTCCGGCGCCACCTGAGGTCAAGGCACGACGACGCAGACCGACAAAATCAGGCATGGACACGGGAGACACGGTGCACGGTGATAGTGGGTTGACTTTCAAGATAATGCCTACCGGCAACGGAAACTGTTCCGGCGGAAAACCCCGCCACCGCACGTTGCGCGATCCGCGAACGGAACCGACCGGGCACACCCCATAACGACGGTGTTTGCCGGGGCGGATGTTTTGCCTTTTCTTTGCGCTGGCCATCAATCTCCCAAATCACCGAAAGAAATGCGATATTCGGAAGATTCAATCGGGCGATCAGTGAGAATTGGTCGGTGATTTCTTTTCTCGCCGATCTTGCTCTGCCCTCTGCTTCCGCGTTGTCTAATTGACTTGGCTTCATGCCCTGCTGTGAGTTCGCGCAACGAACGGAGCAGGGATTCCTAAAATTTTGCACGCAAAACATGCTAATTTAGCTTTCAGAAACAGATTTCTGAAACGATTGTGGCGTCGGTGAGGCGATAACCTCCATTCCTTGGTTTGGA
>KZ070038.1:86255-97962 GCA_002091845.1 Anopheles cracens
TAAAAATGAGTGCAGAAATGTTAGCATACCATACCGGTTAGCATGCGTTTTAATTCAGTAATATATACTCTTAAATTATTTACATTAGTTCTATTTTCGATTATTTATCAACAGTCTAGCCATCTTACTATTTAAATTGTTTCAGAATCACAAAAATATTTCATAACAAAATAATTTCATCATGAAGCCCGATGCCACCAGATGTTTCGTTTGCTTCGTTTTGAGCAAGAGAAATTCCAGCACCGATTGAACGACAATCATTTACCATTACATCCGAAAGTACTGGGCCACCAGTTGCAAAAAAAAAACAACTTTTCCCTGATCCGCGTGAGTCGCGGATGCCAACAAACATGTAAACTCGCTCATTAACTGCTAAGCACAAATTAACCGATAGCAGGTTAGTTCATAAATAAGATTTTATGCCCGACAAGTATTTGCTAAATCAAAATATAAATTGAACTTCCGCTACTTCTCCTCGGTACGTAGAGGGAGCTATGTCGCAAAACGAGACCCTTGACGTAGAATAATTTTGGATGAGGGCAGAACACACAAGTTTGAATTGACGAATTGTATAGGAAATGCTATTCCTTAAGTTATAATTAACCTAATGTAAACACATTCTATGTTATTCGTAAAACATTATTTGGAAACAACAAACAAAGCGGTTGCATCGTAATCAACGTACCGATAGAAATGAAATATACCGGAATACTGATCCAATGTGGTGACTAAACCGAATTCAAGAGTCATAGCTTAAACGAGAGAGTAAATGTTCTCTTTCAGTATACTACATAGAGTGTTGCTATAGACGGTATGTTCTTTTCCTAACTGGAGACCAAAGATGAATCGTGTTCACTTTTCCTTCGATGCTACTCCGGCACGTGCAGAAGGTGCTTGGAGGTGGGATCGTCTTTTTTTGCTAGTCTCTCAGAAGATACACGTTCACAGAAGAAAAGAAAGTGTCCTTGTCGGTGTGATGTCGGCACAAATGGGCGTAATATGCGTGAGGGAAAAGTCCAAAGTTGTTTTACGGTTTTATTAGCAAAATCGAGAAGCGAAAGAAGAGCACACGCACTCCTTACGCACGCGAATGTAATCATCATCTGTCTTCTTCGACTGAGAGCAAAACCATCAACTGGGAAACAAAGTTTTCGTACTAATGATGCCCTAACATGTCCGCGTGTTTCAAGGATCTGATCCGATTTCCTTCGCCAGTACATGCTGTTCAAACATCGCTTTTTATTCAGCTTTCTGCACATGAAAACTTTTCTGCACTAAAGTTGCTGTGAGTGTGTGTGCTATGTTTATTTTGTACAACCGTGCTTCTGCATTCATATGAAATCGTCGAAAAAATTACCGGGAAAACTTTAGTTTTTCTTTTCAACAGTACCAAGGTGTTTCCAAAACTGATGATAATATTGTTTTACGAGCGTGACTGAAACGCGATAAATGCCAATCACTTATCGGACAAACCTCATCATTTACCATTTTAACTTTCTGGTACACCAAGCATCAGTCCGATCAATCCGAGCAAGTGTATTTATCTTGAATTAAAAAGCTGTTTCTGAAAATTTATGGCTTTTATGAAAGGAATCGGAGACACATAAAATTGCATCCAAGAAACAAGGGAAGATTTCTTAAAAACTAAACTGTAAGATGTACAGTTATGTGAACTATGTGAGGCTATCGTTGTTACCGGCGAACGCAGGATAGAATACGCAAACGTTTGGTCCTCAAAGTTCGTTGTTTAACCGATAGCAGGTTAGTTCATAAATAAGATTTTATGCCCGACAAGTATTTGCTAAATCAAAATATAAATTGAACTTCCGCTACTTCTCCTCGGTACGTAGAGGGAGCTATGTCGCAAAACGAGACCCTTGACGTAGAATAATTTTGGATGAGGGCAGAACACACAAGTTTGAATTGACGAATTGTATATGAAATGCTATTCCTTAAGTTATAATTAACCTAATGTAAACACATTCTATGTTATTCGTAAAACATTATTTGGAAACAACAAACAAAGCGGTTGCATCGTAATCAACGTACCGATAGAAATGAAATATACCGGAATACTGATCCAATGTGGTGACTAAACCGAATTCAAGAGTCATAGCTTAAACGAGAGAGTAAATGTTCTCTTTCAGTATACTACATAGAGAGTGATACTACGTTGTAGCAACACAAACAACAACAAAAAAGTTATGTTAAACGCTGCACACTCAAAGAGCTTCTATAGCCTCTCATGGCACCAATCCTAGTCGAGAGAAAAGTTTGCAATTGAAATGTGTTAAGAATGTGTTGCGACTCAACGCAAAAATTACGGAGAGCATTTTTCATGTTTTTCCTCCCTGCCGTTGCTATCGCAACGAGAGTACGAAATAGGTAGATTTTCTCACCCGTTTCGTGGAACTCAGTTCCTGCTCCAGCTGAGTACTTTCGCGTGGCGGTGCTGACTGGAAAATGAGGAACTCATATTGTGATGGTTAATATGGTAAGCTCAGAGCCTCGCTGCTAAGGTGGACACCATGGTCGGTGAAATAGCGCGTGGAGAGCCCGGTTTTTGTAAAAAAAATCTCATTACCTGATTGCCTCTATGCACGGTTGATATCGCGAATGATTATCTTCGTTCAACTCATTCAAAAGTATCGTCTAGATTGTTGTTTCCAAATAATGTTTTACGAATAACATAGAATGTGTTTACATTAGGTTAATTATAACTTAAGGAATAGCATTTCATATACAATTCGTCAATTCAAACTTGTGTGTTCTGCCCTCATCCAAAATTATTCTACGTCAAGGGTCCCGTTTTGCGACATAGCTCCCTCTACGTACCGAGGAGAAGTAGTGGAAGTTCAATTTATATTTTGATTTAGCAAATACTTGTCGGGCATAAAATCTTATTTATGAACTAACCTGCTATCGGTTAAAATGCAGTTTGCTGTTAAGTTTAAAAAATATAAACAAACATCGAGAGCATACGCTGGTAAGTACCACAAGCAAAACACATGTCCAACAAGCTGTTGAGCCTAATTACTTATTCATGACTGTATGGAGGAGTCTGTCGTAACACGTTCACCCGATAAATGCGACGACCATTTCGCCTTCGGTGCCGCCTTCCGAGTGCAAACGGGTTGAAGCCGATCCCGAATCGGAAACTTGTCGACCCGGTTTTCCCAAGAGTAGGCTGAAGCATCTATTGATAGTTTTCTCTCTAGACGATACTTTTGAATGAGTTGAACGAAGATAATCATTCGCGATATCAACCGTGCATAGAGGCAATCAGGTAATGAGATTTTTTTTACAAAAACCGGGCTCTCCACGCGCTATTTCACCGACCATGGTGTCCACCTTAGCAGCGAGGCTCTGAGCTTACCATATTAACCATCACAATATGAGTTCCTCATTTTCCAGTCAGCACCGCCACGCGAAAGTACTCAGCTGGAGCAGGAACTGAGTTCCACGAAACGGGTGAGAAAATCTACCTATTTCGTACTCTCGTTGCGATAGCAACGGCAGGGAGGAAAAACATGAAAAATGCTCTCCGTAATTTTTGCGTTGAGTCGCAACACATTCTTAACACATTTCAATTGCAAACTTTTCTCTCGACTAGGATTGGTGCCATGAGAGGCTATAGAAGCTCTTTGAGTGTGCAGCGTTTAACATAACTTTTTTGTTGTTGTTTGTGTTGCTACAACGTAGTATCACTCTCTATGTAGTATACTGAAAGAGAACATTTACTCTCTCGTTTAAGCTATGACTCTTGAATTCGGTTTAGTCACCACATTGGATCAGTATTCCGGTATATTTCATTTCTATCGGTACGTTGATTACGATGCAACCGCTTTGTTTGTTGTTTCCAAATAATGTTTTACGAATAACATAGAATGTGTTTACATTAGGTTAATTATAACTTAAGGAATAGCATTTCATATACAATTCGTCAATTCAAACTTGTGTGTTCTGCCCTCATCCAAAATTATTCTACGTCAAGGGTCTCGTTTTGCGACATAGCTCCCTCTACGTACCGAGGAGAAGTAGCGGAAGTTCAATTTATATTTTGATTTAGCAAATACTTGTCGGGCATAAAATCTTATTTATGAACTAACCTGCTATCGGTTAAACAACGAACTTTGAGGACCAAACGTTTGCGTATTCTATCCTGCGTTCGCCGGTAACAACGATAGCCTCACATAGTTCACATAACTGTACATCTTACAGTTTAGTTTTTAAGAAATCTTCCCTTGTTTCTTGGATGCAATTTTATGTGTCTCCGATTCCTTTCATAAAAGCCATAAATTTTCAGAAACAGCTTTTTAATTCAAGATAAATACACTTGCTCGGATTGATCGGACTGATGCTTGGTGTACCAGAAAGTTAAAATGATAAATGATGAGGTTTGTCCGATAAGTGATTGGCATTTATCGCGTTTCAGTCACGCTCGTAAAACAATATTATCATCAGTTTTGGAAACACCTTGGTACTGTTGAAAAGAAAAACTAAAGTTTTCCCGGTAATTTTTTCGACGATTTCATATGAATGCAGAAGCACGGTTGTACAAAATAAACATAGCACACACACTCACAGCAACTTTAGTGCAGAAAAGTTTTCATGTGCAGAAAGCTGAATAAAAAGCGATGTTTGAACAGCATGTACTGGCGAAGGAAATCGGATCAGATCCTTGAAACACGCGGACATGTTAGGGCATCATTAGTACGAAAACTTTGTTTCCCAGTTGATGGTTTTGCTCTCAGTCGAAGAAGACAGATGATGATTACATTCGCGTGCGTAAGGAGTGCGTGTGCTCTTCTTTCGCTTCTCGATTTTGCTAATAAAACCGTAAAACAACTTTGGACTTTTCCCTCACGCATATTACGCCCATTTGTGCCGACATCACACCGACAAGGACACTTTCTTTTCTTCTGTGAACGTGTATCTTCTGAGAGACTAGCAAAAAAAGACGATCCCACCTCCAAGCACCTTCTGCACGTGCCGGAGTAGCATCGAAGGAAAAGTGAACACGATTCATCTTTGGTCTCCAGTTAGGAAAAGAACATACCGTCTATAGCAACAGCGACGTAGGATAAAAATTCGTGGGCCGAAGCTCGCACAGGTGGCGGACGCGAGGATTATCTTTTACGGAACAAGAAATTCAATCAATGTCAACGACGCTTCCACAAGGTGTTGTGTGCTTTCCGTGCTGCTCTCATGTGCGTCTTCTTACTTTGAATGTGTTGGAGCTCCCTTTCCGGTTCCGTTTTTATCTGCCATATTTCCTTACGCAAGTCCCACAGCACACGCTAGGTTTGAGAAGTCAAAGCGGAATCAACTTAACCACACCTTACATGTACTTGAACACAGTCCTCAACCGTTGTTGTTAAGCTCGTAGGTGTCCTTTTTCGCGTGCTTCAAATGTCAAATACTATCAGACACCTGTGAGTTCTTTTTAACGAAAAAACAAAAAGAATATTCAGCAAACACTACAGAGCCGCAGATCAGCACTTTGCATCACCAATATGAACGTAGAACGAGTCCAGAATGACTAATAGAACACGCCAACGACAACTAATAAAATGGAATTTGAACTAGGCATTGATAATTATTATCACGTAAAATAATGTAAAATAATGTTTAAATCGAATTCATCAAATCCCGAATTCAATTTTTGCTATTACAATACTGCTGAACAAGCGATTGCATAGGATTTTGTTTAACAAAGCACTATAGTTCGCTCTAGTGAATTTGTGTTACCGCGTAACATGGCAAGATGTCACTATCAATATTCGCAGGACGAAAAAAACAAAGCTGTCGTCTATTTCAGGCCCATCATGGAAAAAAAACGTCAGCATCGCTAGTGATAAAGCATAAAATATTCACGACATGACGACACACTCGGTACATATCGTGTCTTTAAAAATCGGCACAAGCTTATGCGCAACGAACCATAGCCAGCCGTGACCATCGCGACGGTAGGCAAGAACGTTTCAAAGACAGAATCTTTTCCCATCCCCTTTTCTTCCACAATCAGCGGCCTATGTAAGTGTCACCTGAGTAAACCCGTTTTCGAACGAATGCCACACACTTTTGGCTTCTTGAAAGCTTGTCTTTTACCGAGCTTTTGTTGGCGACATTTCTTAGAGTGCTCGGTTCTGCACGCTGCTTGTTGCTTATTAAATTTCTTATTCACTGGTAATTTATTCCAACATATGCTAATCATAGTCACAGGAAATGGATCTCCTAAACATACAAAAAAAAAATCTCCTGTTATATTCATCCTAACAAAAGTGTTTTGTTGGAAACGTCAGCTTCTGAGAACCATATGAATGTCCTGGGAGAATCGTTCATTCACAAACTCTATCAAACCGGGAAAAAAATCATGAGAGCCAAAATCCATGTTTCATATAACACATATATATATAGAAGACGTCTTTCTCCGTAAAAAGGTTGCTACGAGCAGTATGGTATCATGGCATTCGCGATACTCGGAACATCCGTACTTGCTTCCACAGACAACAATATGCTCAGCATCAGGTAAGCTATTCAAGGTTCTATATCGCTACGAACGGGTTAAGCAGGAATTCGTTCAAGTATCGACAATTCTATGGGGACTGTAGGCAATCGAGATGCAAAGCATTAAGTGATAAAATATATTACGCGCTTGTGCACAGTTCCTGCCCCATTTGAGAGAGGCTTCATTTGGAAATGGTTGCGTCGAAATACATAACATATTCGAATGTATGATAAAAATAATCAGAGAAACGTTTATAGCATGTATAATACAAAAATAAGACAACAATATATCTTAGTACGGTCTACTGTCAATTTTACGGTATATTTAAATTTAAGAAACTCAAATGAGAAAAAAGTTTACGCTACCGCCTAGAAACGACTTGAAGCAACCCTTTGCAAAAAAAAAGTCACAAAATGGCTTATACCCAAAGCGTCTCAAAATTTGACATTTCAATCCGCACGTTTAGGTGTCGTAGTGTTAAACCTCTCCCGGAGGAGTATGTGGGTTGAACACCCTGGTTGGGTTTCGAACCATCGCATACCTATGTATGATTAGCATTTCAAAATTCCGAGAACACGTCTCATGCTACCGAGGCACGAAGAGCCTCTCAGTCTTTTAAAAGATGAATTTTCCTTTCATCGTCTACAGCTGCCTACGCAGTTGATTGAAGTGGCGAAAAGTGAGCGAACCAAAGATTGAACCAAGATCGAATTTCTCTCTACAGGCGTTTTACATCGGTGGTTTTTGCGGGTTGATGAGTAAATATCATGCTGCCGACGGTTATATGAAGATAAATTTGCCTGTAAATGCAAATGTGGAATACCTCAGAAGGACTGACACTGGTCTGTTTATTTAAGCTATATTTGAAATAGTATTTATCTTGAACAACCTAATTTTTATACCACAATTAACGGGAGTTCAGATAGATGATATAAAATGATTATTGTCAGAGAATACAGTTAAGACAGGGTTGATTTATAGTTCAATTATATTAAAATATTTGAATGATAAATAATGGCAGTGTTTAAATTATGTATCATGATAAACCATGAACTTCAGATGGAAAGATTATACAGTCATGCCTATAAAATGTGACAAATTTGATAGCGCTTGAATTAAATTCATCAAGCTGTGATATGTTACTGTTTTGCTATATCCACAGATTACATTTAACGCAAATGAAAACATACACATCAAATGCGATGACATGTTTATTCGTAGTATTATTATTAACCGTGTTATATGGCACCGAATTCGTATCTTATTTTTATCCTTGAGGTATGGGTATAAGAGGATGGTTTAGGCACGTATACATACCACAGTGTTAAAGGTCCTTCTATAAATTCCAGTAAAAATTTAATATATTGCAGGTTCTGGGCCACTGTTTCTTCATTCCGTAGTTATATGGAAACTGAAGATTAAACTTTCTACTTGTGCAATTCTTGAAATAAATGTTTGAGTGTAGCAAAAGGATAAACCGAGAGGGGGTTACAAACTAAATTGATTACACTAAACCATACTTGATAATAAATGAAATATATGTATACCGAAAAATGAATTCCACCGTATTCATATTTATTCATTCTATACCCATGTGTTCGTTTCAAATCAAAATCAAAACGAATCAAAAAAAGTAAATGAATAAATTTAGATAATTCTAGACAATCCCTAAACTTAAAATTATCACTAAAACTATAGAAGAAGAAGTTTAGATTAGAAACGGGTATGAAACATCCGCGTCACGCATACGTCACAGATCTATGCATCACTAGTAATAACTGATTAATTGCTAGCGCGTAATGATTGTTTTGCGAGATGCGGATTACTCATCGATTTGTTTTTTTTTTCTGCTAGCTTGCTGATGTATATAAAACAACGTAACACTATGATATGATTGTTTTGCGAAATGCGGATTACTCATTTGTTTTTCATTTGATTTGTTTTTTTTTCTGATGGCTTGCTGATGTATATAAAACAACTTAACACTATGGGTTTAAGCCGCTATGATTAGCTGTCAAGTGCACAAACATCTAAAGGAATGAATGTTTGTAAACATCTGCTCTTCCAAGCAACCTTTGAGTGGAATCACACAGAGTTGAATGACATGATTTGGAAACGACGGTTGTTTTTTTCTGTTGGTGTTCGTGGAAACTCGCCCAATTATCTTTGGAGCATACATTTTCGAGCAAAATCCTACAATGGACGCATCGATGGATCGTCTTAAAATAATCCCAGTCGTAGCCATACACCGCCTGTTGCTGATGAGCAAGTCTGCTTGACCACCGGAAGCTCCGTTGCGATTTGCCCTATTCTCCCTACTAACCTAGAAAGATAACCAATTGCCATGTGCGCACTTTCTGCCGCACGGACAGGATGGATCGCGAATTGCGCAACAACTATCAGCCTAACCGTGGTCAAAATACGCGGAAGTTAACTAGGCTGTGCAGCGTTGGCGACGGCAGAGTTGTAGATTGATTACAGACTCAGCTAAAAGAGGCACATAGCGCGATCGCCAGTAAAGTGACTGCAAACTGTACTGTAACTGGTACTTTCAATGCGTCCTTTCTTGGGGCGTCTGCTACTGATAAGCGATTAGCTTAAGCGTTTGAGTGAGGCATGCTACTAGCTATAGATGTTTAGTTTAGCGTGCGGTGTGAACTATTTATTGTTAACTTTGCTTATTTCGAGGTTGCATGAAAAATAAGATGTAGGCATATTTGTAGCTCTTACCTTAAAACTCGAAAATTGCCTTCCTTTTTTTGTACAGCTTTTCGTATATCTGAGCGATAGAAACCCAGCGAACGAGTAGATTACACATAGAAACTACACTACGTAAATTTGAGGAAAAAACAGTGTATTGTGCTATAATGTTGAATGGCTGCATTGTTCTCCACTGTGTTATTTAAAAATGTAAACTAATGATATATTACAGATTATATTACACATGATAAAAAAAATGTCCAACAAAATTCATAAGTTGACCAGATTACCTTTAACAGCTATTGTACATCCTAGCCATTGTTTTGAGTCTCTAAAGAATGTTTCATTTTGCATGATTCTTATACTTTACACATTTTTATATTCCTGTAATTTGAGTAACATAAGGGTTATTAATTTCCTTTTCGCTACGTCCGTGTAATTTATATTGTTTATAACATACACACACCATAACAAATTAAGTACAGATAACTGAAGTTTCGAAGTGTAACGATTGTGCCCACCACACAACACTGTACATGGAGAATGCAAATGTATAAATGCTATTGCGATCGTTTACGCCCTTTCTGTGACTGATTTAACGCATTTGGGCATGTGTGTCAAAATATAAAACAGAACTAAGAAGAAAAAAAAGCCAGTTCGTTTATCTTCAACTTTTCGAAACGCTCAAACCAAATGGCCACACATTTGAATAAAATAAAATCCGTTTTCCTTTGCACCACAGGCTCTGCTGTTTATTTCTTTCTCAACTCAAACAGGAGTCACTCCTAGAAATGCGTTACTCCAAAGTTCTATACCTACAACAGAAACGTAACCCAATGTATACCCCCTTCGTACTCCCCACTTCTTATATCGTTGCAAATTGATTCTCAAAACCGTAAACCCTATCCACACATGCTATTTTATTCTTCGCTTGCCAAAAAATGGATGCAAAAGAAGCGCGGTTAAACGCAAATGAATTTTAATGATGTTCGATTCAGTTCCTCCTATTCCAGGATTCGTGCTCGTTTCGACAACGAGCACGCCAACCAGTTTTCGTAAGGAATCAGAAAAGCAGAAGCACTTTTAACATTCCTCGCCTTGTGATACTTTTCCTCACTTTATGCGTCATCACGAATCGATATCCTCACCAAGAAAAAAAAACAACACACATCTGCATATAAGAATGAAATAAACTAAGGGTGTGCTCCGAACTTAAATTCGGAAAAAGGACGTCGGCAAAACATCGTTTCACGACTACGAACCACTTTAGGCTATTGTTTACTGTAGTAGTAAAAAAGTAAAAATTAAAAAATACATTTTGGAAAACCTAATTACAGAAGATAAATGTTCGTGAAAAATGGAATGTCATGTTATGCCGATAAGATTGAGAAACGTCTGGAACCCGATCAAGTTTGGACCGGAAACTTATTTATTCAACATAACAATCTGATAATCGTTTCAAGCCAACGGGGCGTCGATGGAACCGATTATCAGCTTATATCAGAATAGACACTGAGCCGTCATTCGTCTATGCTGCAGAGTCTAAGCCCGAAGATACAGACTCCGAACAATAAAAATAAATCAAACCCATACCTTGTAGATTCTAATTCGATAATCTTATATTTTATTAAAACACATTAGTATGGTTAAAATTTCTATCACCAATAAGAGGATGACAGTTTTTATGAGTATGATGTTTGATGCTGCTAGTTTCACGATGTCTTGAAAATATTAATCATTTTCAAATAGTCATCAGCTCTCACGCTTCTCGCTACTCTCGATAGGAAATGGATTTCTTCGACAGGAAAGGATAAAAAGATTTAACTTTACTTTGGTGCCGCGAAAACAAAATAGAAAAACGCTCTGTCGGAAAACCATTCTACTTTTAACAACGATTGGAAGAAAACATTTCCCATGCCCATGATGGCCTTCGAAAAGTGGCCTCCTTTAACGTGCTACTCAAGTCTCGAATTCGAAGCTTGTTTTTCACTAGCGAACGTTGGAGGTGGCAAACGATATAATTTTACGACTGCTTGAAAGGTTCGTGACTCGAACCCCGCCTGAATATACCGTTTGCTTCGAAATGACGCCACGAGAAGTCAAAAAGTACGATTTGCGATTCTTCAAGCGAACGAATTTTACTGCTGCTGCTATTTCGTTGGACCGGCATCTGCTAGCATTGGCGAGTCAAGAAGGGTTCTGTATGGTTAAGAAAAAGAAATGATGAATTCAAATTTCCAAGCATCTTTTGTATGCCTCTGCAAAAGCCACCCAAAGGATTATGCCGATTGCAGCTGCGATAGCATTCATAATACAAGACTGTTGAATTTTCAGAATCTAAAATAAGTCTAAAAGTTATGCTCCATAATCAGAGATTTTCGAAAATTATGCCATAATTTATGCTGTTGGAAATGGAAAAAATTCTTCGATCTTAGCTTACTGCGATCATATGTTTTGAGGTTGTTTTACTTCTTGAAACAGAGTCTATAAAAGAAA
>KZ070038.1:97972-146753 GCA_002091845.1 Anopheles cracens
GCAGTCTTTGTGAAAAGAAAAAAATGTCTTTATGGAATAACCAAAAAAACACCCATTACAATCAAAGCTCGTGCTTCAATTCCGATGCACGTATGCTTTTTTGGTGAAATCGGCATTGTATCGTTCCTCAGCCAAACACAAAAATAATACTGCTTCACCATAGTAACTCGAACAGCGTAACTGTATTAGCCGAGTAAAATCCGGACGCCAGGAGGATCATTATTCAATCACATCTGAACGCATCACGAAGCTCGAATGTCCATTCTTCTCGTCACTCTATTGTGTGTTTGTGCATCTGCAACTGATTTCGTCATGGAATGTGTGAGAGCCGAACCGATTCGAGGGCCGTGGAGAATGACAGTTCCAAAAAATGGATGGCTCCCGCTTCCCATGTGACATACGGCAGAGAGTGTGCATGTGTGCAGTTTTGCAGTTTCGCAGGAAGGCGATCCCAGTTTGATAGAGTTGCATCCGTCGAAACTAGTGGAAGGAATGCTACCAGATGGAACTGGATAGTTTATGCTAGTTCCGTTCAAACCAAATCGAAAGCCATCTTTTTCATCTTCCATTTCTTCTAACTAGTGTGCCTGGAGCTTCCAGCGTCCCGTTCAGTTATCCTTCCGGCCAAGCGCTGCGGGAACGTAGCTAACGAACGATGCTTTATCACTAAGCGGTAGACGATTTTTCAAACGAGTATTTTCCAATAACCGTCTGTACCAGACGGTTGCCCTTGAGTGCAAAGAGGAATGCTCGTTTCTTGCGCGTCCCGGTCCATTTTACAAAATTGGCCCTCTTTCGGCGGTGCATGATCATCTCGTTTTTAGCCCTTCCCTCACATGCTGTATGCTTTTTTTCTTGCTCCCTCCAAGCCGACACCATCTTACGACTGATGGTAAATAGTGCAATGTCACCATAGCAGCCAACCTAACGAGCAAGATCCAGTGAACTACATCTTTCATTCGACGCGCCGAATCCAAACAAATGTGTTTGGCACGCTACCTTGCTAAGTGGGTATGTGTCGACTGGACCTAAGAACGAGAGACAGATGAGTTGAGCATTCATCAGAAACTTCGTTATTTTCCACATAACAGAGAAATGTTTGGTAAAGTCAACATAAGGCTAGCCAAAACCTGATATTTAATGAAAATATATGTATAAAACACAAACAGGTGTGAGAAAAAGCGAGTTCGAAATGCATATTTGGAAATTATTTTTGCTGATACTGTTTTCATACTTTTCCATTCGGGTAAAACAATTTCCTTCCGACACAAAATAGTCAACCACGGATTAGTAACTTATCTTCATGATTTGTAAATCAGAACTTGGATTAACACGTACATGTAAGCACAAGTATAAACAATTGATTAATAATCGGAAGGGCGAGTAGCAAAGCACTTGGTCCTTGCCATTGACTTTGAATGTGAATGTTGTGTAAACTAAAGCGAATTAAACGATTAGTCGACGCGTAGGTGAACAGAATTTTTATTTGATATCGTACAAGCACCGTACTTCTAGTAGAACATGATTAGATCCTTATACGCCACTAAATAAAGACTCTTAATGAGTCGCCACCGCAACATCAACTTTGTCGCAAGAGAGACTACCACTTAAGAATTGCATCAATTTGTGCTACTTAAGAAAAACGCTTCCTAATAATTTCTACCCATAGTTGTCATAGCGTCTGCAACAGAATGCAATCAAGATAACGCCCAGAAACCGGCAGAACATTGAGTGA
This sequence comes from Anopheles cracens, assembly GCA_002091845.1. Lineage (NCBI taxonomy): Eukaryota > Metazoa > Arthropoda > Insecta > Diptera > Culicidae > Anopheles > Anopheles cracens. Next base: position 99,708 of record KZ070038.1, read on the forward strand.
GCGCAAGTTGTACGTAACGAGATGAACAGCGTGTAGGAAACAGTAGATTTTGGTCTCGGTGAAACTTCGCCCGTAGCAAATGCTTTCGTAAAGAATAGCTCAACTAACCACGTACCGAAAATTGGCTCACCACAGTATGGTGAACCGTGGTCTGGTTTGGGAAATGCAGTATGTTTGCAAAAGTTTGAAATACACTGCGTCTGGGCGTTAGTTTAAACAACAGGTGCAGGTTAAACTTTTTATCGCATCGAGAGCAGAAAAAATCGATTAAGTATTCATTGATTTTTGTTGCAAAGTTTGTTTGTTTATCATAACACTAGCTAACAGTACTTGAAATACGAATTATCTGGATATTTCACTTAACAAAAATGAAGAGCCCTCTTCAAATGACAGAATAGATTATAAATACATTATTGATAGAATCGAAATAGAAGTCTTCCTAAAGGATAAAAGATCAACATACAAGCATGAACTCTGTAACATTTGCAAAAACAAATATGCAGCAAATGCAAATGGTACACGTTAAGCTATTTTTGAATTAAACTGAATGAAAACTGTAAATATACCGTACACACGTGTCTTTGCAGTATATAGAGCTTTTTATATCTTCTAGAAAGCAACTTTTAATATGAATATTTATAAACACGAAATTTTATAAGATTTATCTTATCGCGGATACTTAAAAAATGTGAAATGAACTAATCAAAAGCTTGTTTATTTTTAACGCTTGTTTTCTGCAAACTTATCAAACCACATGTGAGGCTGCTACTAAAAGTCAGAACTCAAAAATAAAAACCAAATGAACAACATAATTCAAATGTAGATTTGGGACCACAACGACACACCTGTGTTTGTCTTCCTAGTAGGATACCTGAGCATTGCACGATAAGATGTTCACCACAGCACCACGTCTTCATGGTGGCTTGTGTGATTGATACCAGCCAGTGGCGAGGCACCAAACGTTCAAAACACCGAAAGTTACGCTATAAATATCTGGCTTCGCCACTCAAACTCAGCACAACACATGCGGCATCCAGAAGCAGCGTAGTCAGCGCATACAAACAGCGACTCATCAATCAATTCCGCACCTCGAACCAAACATGAAATCTCTACACATCGGAAGTTTGGCTGTATTGCTGGTTCTTGTGGCTGCCAGCGAATCTGCTAAGTCCGAATCCGCCATCTTCGGACCTCAACCGACGCAATACCCAGTGCCGGCCGCTTCCACGTTCATCGTCTCGGATTTCCTGCAGTTTCTGCAAACGGCCGTGACCTGCTTCAACAAGCTGCGCATCCCAGAGGAACGTTTCCCTCTGTACCTTGCTGGAGTGTTCCCGAACTGTCCGGAAACGCAATGTTTTGTCCGCTGCCTCTCGGCCAACCTGCACCTGTACTGTGACGAAACGGGTTCCGATATCGACAGGCATTACCTGCAGTATGGACTGGGACAAGACTACAACTGCTTCCGGCAGAAGGCCGAGCAGTGCCTGGCGGCAAACACCTCGCCATGCAACGACCCGTGCGAAGCCGCGTACAAGCAGGAACTTTGTTTCCTTGACGAGTTCCGCAAGTACGTCGATTCCAACCTCAACTCGCTCATCGCGGCCGTCGCTGTGGAGAAAACCGAAAACAATCCGGTATACTACAACATGCTCACGCGTAACTAGTCACATGCCGGCGGCATCTTTCGTCGGTCATATGGCCATCCGGCCAGACGGGTGTGAAATGAATGAAAATAAAGTATAATATATTAAAATAAAACAAACCTTCAACTGGTCAAAATATGTCTGTTTTTTTAGCCTCTCTTCCGTTGGGGATGACACAGCTGACGGTGTGAAATGTGTCTTTTTGCTCCGAGCTTTTGTTCACTACCGGGCGGAATTATGTGTTATGATGCATATCATAGCTGAGTTGTGAACAATGTAGTCATAAGAACAACAACTAGACAAGTTGAAGTCAACCAAATTCAACTAACATTGGTTATAAAATCTCACTCAATTCTCCACAACGCTCGCAGTCATACAGAAGTGTCAAGCCAGTAACTATGGCGTATTGCATCTTAAAGTTGATCGGAGCAGCAGTTGTCTTGCTGTCCGTGCAGTTTTCAATCGTCAAAGCTTCTTTCGGCGCTCGTGAACCTCCACCGTTGCCATTGCGCGAAGCTCAAGCAGCGTGTGTTAAATTCTTGGGCATCTGTGAGGATCGACTAACGCAGTACAACAACAGTATCTATCCGAACGATCATGACACTATGTGTATGGTTCGCTGTGCCGGAATCATTGTGGGGTTCTGGGATGACACGCAAGGATTCAAACTGGAAGGGCTTATCAACGTCTTCCCTCAGCTATCAGTGGACACCAGTGTTCAACAACAAATTTTGAATTGTGCTGAACAGCGGATCGCTGCTTGCCCACCACCAGATACGTGTGCTAAGGCGTATAATGCATTCCGTTGCTTCCTAGAAGCGAAGCAGAATGGATTCGGAGCAAAACAATGCTTCCCTCAGCTGCCTCCGAAAGTGTTCAGTGGCCAGGAGTTCATACGGTCGCTTTCGATCTGCGCGAAGATTCTACGGATACCGCAAAGCCTTCGTGAGCTGTACATGCAAGGTGTGTTCCCCAACGACGATAAAACCCGAAGCCTGATCCGGTGCGTTGGCATCCGGAACGAGCTCTACGACGATGTGAATGGGCCCAACATCACCCAGCTCTACAGTCTGTTTGGCGGTGGTTTTTCGGAAGCTGACTTCCGCCAACGGGCCAACATTTGCATGAACGCCAATCAGCCATTGTCCGACGCGCAGGACAAGAACGCTCAGGCTTATCGTAAGCTTTACTTGTGCTTCAAAGACTCTTTCGGTGCGCTCATCCGGGCCAATGCCAATGCCATGTTGTAGTTGTGTGCCGTTTGTGTGTAAATAATAAACAACATTCCAGCCGTCGGAAGCTTACTATCTCGTTTAGTGTAGTTTTTTTCAGACCCCGAAACGAAACGGTATTTCCTACTGTGCGCACCTTTGCGCATGAAAATTCGAAAACGTGTCCTAGCCTCTATCTCCGCGACGGGCGTGTCTTATCAGACGACGTACAAACCACACTTTTTACATAACATCCGTCTTTAAAACCCATCCTAGAAGGCAGTATGCGCTCCAGTACAGTACCGTCCACCACCAACCATGGAACGTGACCGTCGCTCGAACGTAGCTGCAGCAGCCCTGCTGAGCGTGTGTGCGCTCGCCTCGGTGGTGCATGTCTCGGAGGCAAACATCTTTAGCGGAAAGACCTTCCTGAAGGCCCAACAAGACTGCGTCCAGTTTCTCGGCATCAATCCGCTGCGACTAGCACAGTATAAAAAGTATGTCTACCCACCGGATCGGGATACGATGTGCCTGATCCGTTGCATTGGAATTTCACTGGACTTCTGGGACGATTCGCAAGGATTCAACGTCAGTATGGTAGAGCAAGAATTCAATCCACTGGTTGATGCCAGCTTCAAGAAGCAACTTGCCGACTCCATAACGTCAAAGCTGGAGCTGCTTGATCCCCTGGACAACTGTTCGAGAGCGTTTTATGCGTTCCGGACATTCCGTGCTCAGTTGCGCCAGTTGCTCAGTGTAGGATCGAGCACACTGTCACCGAACGTCAGCTTCGAACCATTGACCGCTGTGCAAATCCTAAACAACATCGTCGACTGTGCCCGCGAAGTCAACCTACCCAAGGTCTTTCTAACCAGCTTGTCCAAGGGCATTATTGCTGATTGTCCAGAAGTGCGTTGTCTCATTCGTTGCGCCGCAATCCGCAGTAGGTTCTACACTGATCAAGATGGAGCGTTGCTGGAAAATCTGCATCGTCAGTTAGATCCACCCGGAGAGGACTTGGCCAGCTTCACCCTACGGCAGGGTCTGTGCTTGCAACGGAATCAGCAACCAGCCTCGTGTGATCCATGTACCCGAGCTTATCGACAATTCTTCGTTGGAAAAATATTCTCAGTGTTCCTTCTCTCTCCCATAACCTTTAACTGAATTATGTTTTTTCTTCTTCAAGTTTTGATATCTTTACTCTACACCCGTTCAATTTTTTGCTAAATGAAAAAAGAGGATTTCTTCTCTTTAGTGATCCCTTTATGCGATGCAACGTTTTCCTTAGGCTGAAAACTTTTAATCCGTTAACAATCGACGAGTTTCTATTGGTCGTTTCGGTCGAGCGTATTTTTATTGTTTTTGTTCATCCAAAGTTATGTTTAATATTAAATCACGATGTTTCAAAGCTTTTAACACGCTTTCATCGAATAGTTTTGTTCGCGTTATAAATTGAGTGATCGACAGTACTGCAAAAGAATGTCACATTTTTAGTCCATAAGTTATAATATGTAATAAATATGTCAAAAAATCCAGTCCCACATTGTTTGTCATTTGCAATATGTATAACTTAAAAAGTTTGATATAGCGAGTGATTTTATAAAAGATATAAAATAAAACAAAAAAATACATATGTTATTGAAATATCATAAAAATATACTCTCCTGGCTGGAAAATTGTGAATATATTGTTTACAACAATAGTCTCTTTAATAAACTTTACACTACCCCGAATGGTATAGCAGCATCTATCGTGTTGTGCTTCCAGCATCAACGCGTGAAATAACGATAGAGAAATGATGGCAATACGAAAATCGGCTCGTGCCTATTTGAAATTTGCATAAATGCAAGCTGTGGTACTTGGATTTCCCTTAGGCTCGTACTGCCGGAAGCAGATAAAGAGCCTGCTCGATCATTTGCAGTATTCAAACAACCTTTGCCTATCATGAACCATCCACGCAGTTTCCATCATTTTGCCAGAAAATTCATCTCCCTTTTCATGTCCATGCCATGCATCTATGCAGTATCATTCCAGAGGCAGGATAGTGTTAGTTTCGTTGCGCTTTGCCTATCGTGTATATTTTCTATTGACCGTTGCTATAGGTGCCGGCGGGGCCATGTGTGTGCGTGGTGTAGAAGTGCCAACATATGGTCGAGTAAATATTATCGAAATGAAAACTAGATCGAATGAAACATGGGGTGACTACACATTCAATTCTACTGTCAGTTGGTCCTTGACTAGATGGTTAAATTCGATATTTGAATTCCTACAGCATCTTTCCGCAATGAACCAAATTTAAACGAAGTAAGGAAGAATGAATTGGATTTTACGTTTAACGTAGCACATTGCTACATCAACGAAGCATCCGATTTGCGATCGATATAGACGTACATAATCGTTGTAGAGTCGAACCAATAACGTACTGTGTAATATATTAATAGTGAAGTACGCATGATGACTATTAGTAGAGGAATATATCTATTATATGTTGCTTATTATACATTCCTGGCATGTTTGTGAGCAAACGCTAGGAGGTAATTCAATTTACCAGGGCGAATTATATATAAAAACAAAACATCACCTCTATAATAAGCAAATATTCATATCACAGGCGTGGCTATTTCCGTGGTAAGCGTATGCTACATATTGGTAAATATAAATAAATATCAATCGAAACAAATAGATATAAATAAATAAATATAAATATAAATATAAACAAATTATCTATCAATCAATCAGTATCAATGTATTAAACAATCGAAATTAACTAATTAATATATCGAATGCATTTGTTGTTTACGTGCTACACTCGGTCGACTGTCATGGCCTCAACGCAGTGTTGCAGTTATCATTTGGGAGATCATCTGTAAGTGTTGAATGAATGAGGATAATGTTCTAGATCCACGTATTGGAATGAATAAAATAAAACATCATCTTAGAACAACGATAAAATTTATAAAATATTTTCTAGCGAGGAACATGAAACATATTGGTTTAACAACCCCGACGTCTAGCATTATGCCGTAGTTTCAATAGCCGAAGTCGTCCTGCAGGATGGACCTTTATGATGAACTGATCTTTAGCACAATATGACATACTACATACCGATTGCAGAGAAACGAATGTGCCCAAGGGCATTCTTTTTAAGCAAAAGTCGCAAAGTTTTCTGTTACGGAGTTCACTTACCTTACCGTTGCCGCTATCACGACCGGCATGCTGCACTCGGTGAAGTGTAATGAAATGTAAATGTAAGCACTTTTTGCATTCTTGCAAAGCTTATTTTCTTACCGGTACGCGCTACCGGCCGTCAGGGCGGCGGATTCATGCACGGTAAGCATTGTGTTGTAACCGCCCCACAATACGTTCCGGAAGCTCGTTTTGGTGAGTTTTTCTGTTTCGTGGTGTGCTTTTGCATATCTTACAGGCGCATTCGCTCGCACCTAGACCGTACCGTACTGGGCAAGTGCATTATCCGCCTTCCGACCGTTAGTGGGTCTCCTTGGTTGCTTATTATGTATTCAAAGTGTTGGGGCTCCTCAAAGTGATGGAAACAGACAAAAAGCGAACAGGGAGAATTTAAACCGCTTTCAAAGTGAGAATGCATGCTGCTCGGAGCGCAATACAGAGTGTTGTTTGCATTAAATGTAAATGTTCTTTTCCTTTGACAGCTTTTGACATTATGATAGGATGCCTATTTACCTACACTGACATGCTGAAATAATGTAATTGTGATAGGCATGCTGCAACGCACACCTGAGTTGATAATTACGGTTAAGAAAGAATGTGTTATTGTAGATTAAAGAAATGTTTTTTATTAACATTGTGTTATTGTGTTGGCGAAATGGAAGGTATCACTAACACCACGCAACTGAATTACATACATACGTTATACACCTAAGTTACAGTCGATAAATTGATTTGTATTTGTTTATTTACAAAATGGAACAAATAAATAACGCAATAGTAATTAACGATTAGTACGATGATAGCAACACGTCCATATTTACATTCGACCGAAACGCATCCAGCCCGTTAGTCGCGGGAGGAGAAAATACTGAGTTCGCTTCTGCAGGCTGCTCGCCTTGGAATATGGGATGCTGCATGACATTTTTTATGTTTTTGATAAAAAATTGCTCGAAATCTGGACGCAAACAAACGAAGAATTGTCGATAAGCTCGGGTACATGGATCACACGAGGCTGGTTGCTGATTCCGTTGCAAGCACAGACCCTGCCGTAGGGTGAAGCTGGCCAAGTCCTCTCCGGGTGGATCTAACTGACGATGCAGATTTTCCAGCAACGCTCCATCTTGATCAGTGTAGAACCTACTGCGGATTGCGGCGCAACGAATGAGACAACGCACTTCTGGACAATCAGCAATAATGCCCTTGGACAAGCTGGTTAGAAAGACCTTGGGTAGGTTGACTTCGCGGGCACAGTCGACGATGTTGTTTAGGATTTGCACAGCGGTCAATGGTTCGAAGCTGACGTTCGGTGACAGTGTGCTCGATCCTACACTGAGCAACTGGCGCAACTGAGCACGGAATGTCCGGAACGCATAAAACGCTCTCGAACAGTTGTCCAGGGGATCAAGCAGCTCCAGCTTTGACGTTATGGAGTCGGCAAGTTGCTTCTTGAAGCTGGCATCAACCAGTGGATTGAATTCTTGCTCTACCATACTGACGTTGAATCCTTGCGAATCGTCCCAGAAGTCCAGTGAAATTCCAATGCAACGGATCAGGCACATCGTATCCCGATCCGGTGGGTAGACATACTTTTTATACTGTGCTAGTCGCAGCGGATTGATGCCGAGAAACTGGACGCAGTCTTGTTGGGCCTTCAGGAAGGTCTTTCCGCTAAAGATGTTTGCCTCCGAGACATGCACCACCGAGGCGAGCGCACACACGCTCAGCAGGGCTGCTGCAGCTACGTTCGAGCGACGGTCACGTTCCATGGTTGGTGGTGGACGGTACTGTACTGGAGCGCATACTGCCTTCTAGGATGGGTTTTAAAGACGGATGTTATGTAAAAAGTGTGGTTTGTACGTCGTCTGATAAGACACGCCCGTCGCTTTCTCCTCCCGCGACTAACGGGCTGGATGCGTTTCGGTCGAATGTAAATATGGACGTGTTGCTATCATCGTACTAATCGTTAATTACTATTGCGTTATTTATTTGTTCCATTTTGTAAATAAACAAATACAAATCAATTTATCGACTGTAACTTAGGTGTATAACGTATGTATGTAATTCAGTTGCGTGGTGTTAGTGATACCTTCCATTTCGCCAACACAATAACACAATGTTAATAAAAAACATTTCTTTAATCTACAATAACACATTCTTTCTTAACCGTAATTATCAACTCAGGTGTGCGTTGCAGCATGCCTATCACAATTACATTATTTCAGCATGTCAGTGTAGGTAAATAGGCATCCTATCATAATGTCAAAAGCTGTCAAAGGAAAAGAACATTTACATTTAATGCAAACAACACTCTGTATTGCGCTCCGAGCAGCATGCATTCTCACTTTGAAAGCGGTTTAAATTCTCCCTGTTCGCTTTTTGTCTGTTTCCATCACTTTGAGGAGCCCCAACACTTTGAATACATAATAAGCAACCAACGAGACCCACTAACGGTCGGAAGGCGGATAATGCACTTGCCCAGTACGGTACGGTCTAGGTGCGAGCGAATGCGCCTGTAAGATATGCAAAAGCACACCACGAAACAGAAAAACTCACCAAAACGAGCTTCCGGAACGTATTGTGGGGCGGTTACAACACAATGCTTACCGTGCATGAATCCGCCGCCCTGACGGCCGGTAGCGCGTACCGGTAAGAAAATAAGCTTTGCAAGAATGCAAAAAGTGCTTACATTTACATTTCATTACACTTCACCGAGCGCAGCATGCCGGTCGTGATAGCGGCAACGGTAAGGTAAGTGAACTCCGTAACAGAAAACTTTGCGACTTTTGCTTAAAAAGAATGCCCTTGGGCACATTCGTTTCTCTGCAATCGGTATGTAGTATGTCATATTGTGCTAAAGATCAGTTCATCATAAAGGTCCATCCTGCAGGACGACTTCGGCTATTGAAACTACGGCATAATGCTAGACGTCGGGGTTGTTAAACCAATATGTTTCATGTTCCTCGCTAGAAAATATTTTATAAATTTTATCGTTGTTCTAAGATGATGTTTTATTTTATTCATTCCAATACGTGGATCTAGAACATTATCCTCACTCATTCAACACTCACAGATGATCTCCCAAACGATAACTTCAACACTGCGTTGAGGCCATGACAGTCGACCGAGTGTAGCACGTAAACAACAAATGCATTCGATATATTAATTAGTTAATTTCGATTGTTTAATACATTGATACTGATTGATTGATAGATAATTTGTTTATATTTATATTTATATTTATGTATTTATATCTATTTGTTTCGATTGATATTTATTTATATTTACCAATATGTAGCATACGCTTACCACGGAAATAGCCACGCCTGTGATATGAATATTTGCTTATTATAGAGGTGATGTTTTGTTTTTATATATAATTCGCCCTGGTAAATTGAATTACCTCCTAGCGTTTGCTCACAAACATGCCAGGAATGTATAATAAGCAACATATAATAGATATATTCCTCTACTAATAGTCATCATGCGTACTTCACTATTAATATATTACACAGTACGTTATTGGTTCGACTCTACAACGATTATGTACGTCTATATCGATCGCAAATCGGATGCTTCGTTGATGTAGCAATGTGCTACGTTAAACGTAAAATCCAATTCATTCTTCCTTACTTCGTTTAAATTTGGTTCATTGCGGAAAGATGCTGTAGGAATTCAAATATCGAATTTAACCATCTAGTCAAGGACCAACTGACAGTAGAATTGAATGTGTAGTCACCCCATGTTTCATTCGATCTAGTTTTCATTTCGATAATATTTACTCGACCATATGTTGGCACTTCTACACCACGCACACACATGGCCCCGCCGGCACCTATAGCAACGGTCAATAGAAAATATACACGATAGGCAAAGCGCAACGAAACTAACACTATCCTGCCTCTGGAATGATACTGCATAGATGCATGGCATGGACATGAAAAGGGAGATGAATTTTCTGGCAAAATGATGGAAACTGCGTGGATGGTTCATGATAGGCAAAGGTTGTTTGAATACTGCAAATGATCGAGCAGGCTCTTTATCTGCTTCCGGCAGTACGAGCCTAAGGGAAATCCAAGTACCACAGCTTGCATTTATGCAAATTTCAAATAGGCACGAGCCGATTTTCGTATTGCCATCATTTCTCTATCGTTATTTCACGCGTTGATGCTGGAAGCACAACACGATAGATGCTGCTATACCATTCGGGGTAGTGTAAAGTTTATTAAAGAGACTATTGTTGTAAACAATATATTCACAATTTTCCAGCCAGGAGAGTATATTTTTATGATATTTCAATAACATATGTATTTTTTTGTTTTATTTTATATCTTTTATAAAATCACTCGCTATATCAAACTTTTTAAGTTATACATATTGCAAATGACAAACAATGTGGGACTGGATTTTTTGACATATTTATTACATATTATAACTTATGGACTAAAAATGTGACATTCTTGTGCAGTACTGTCGATCACTCAATTTATAACGGTATCCAGTCGTACATGTGCTAACAAGCATGACGAACAGGTTGAAGCTGTTTGCGTTTGATAGCTATGCCGATGTGTCGATTCGAAAGTACGATTAAAATTGATTACCCAGTTAACCATTTATCAAATTCGGGACCGGTTGCTACGCAGCAATAATTGTTGGTGACGATTGTTCATCTTAATGGTGAAAATGTATGTAAATATTTGTTCTTTGTTTTGTTAAATATTTGGTTATGACTCTTTCATTCGAAAGTATGTAAGTCATGGGGTTCAACACTGTTCTCCATCTACTGGGAGCAGAAAATAAATAAAATATATTTTAATTTGTCTCTGCCATTTGCTTTATTGCACTAGGTTCAATGCAAAGCATCATCCGTCTCGGTTAACCGTCTACACTCTTGCACAATGCCACTGAACCATGCTTTCAAACCATGCTAATCTGAACCATAAATATATTTTTAACATGGTTGATGAGCTAGACAACACACGACAGGACTGGTACCAAATACTAACATGGCAATCCCTCTGTACCCAACACCGACGAACGAAACGGAAAATAACACGATATACTTCTGAATAAAACATGTGATATTCACAGTTGTTAGGCATTTTATACTAATCCAACAAGTTAAGAAAAATATTTCGTGACACACTACACCACCACATAGTGCTCATATTTATCTTTAGTTTACCATAACTGAACAATGAGTAAATGTATAATCGAAAGTAAACCTCACAAATAAACTAACATACACTCAAGTGTGCAAGAGATACCACATATTTAAACAGTCATAAATGCACAAAAGATAGAGAAAGAGAAAACCTAGAAAGCATGATATATAGAAACATTTTCTAATGCACGTGAAATTTATGGCATCACCATTCTTTTACGATCTTCCACTGACACTACCGTTTAATGTTTGCTTCAAAGAGATCGGGTTTTACGCAGGCTGACAAGTGTTGTTCAAATCGACTGGTTGGACTGCCAGCACAGGAGAGGCAACCGTTTGTCAATCACTGATGCACCATAAATCACCGTCCTTTCAACAAGCTCTTCAAAATAATGCTAACTAAAAACGTTCTGGAACGTGATGGACTTGTGACGAAAGATTACGTTCGTCCAGCCGTGCTAAAGCACATAGAAAATAACCGCCTGCGCAACCCGTTCGTTGTCGATCCAACGTTACCGAATTATTTTGATTTCAGATTTCACCGCTTCGTCGAGCAGTGCTGTCGTACTAGTTATACATATTGCAAATGACAAACAATGTGGGACTGGATTTTTTGACATATTTATTACATATTATAACTTATGGACTAAAAATGTGACATTCTTGTGCAGTACTGTCGATCACTCAATTTATAACGCGAACAAAACTATTCGATGAAAGCGTGTTAAAAGCTTTGTGACATCGTGATTTAATATTAAACATAACTGCGGATGAACAAAAACAAGAAAAATACGCTCGACCGAAACGACCAATAGAAACTCGTCGATTGTTAACGGATTAAAAGTTTTCAGCCTAAGGAAAATGTTGCATCGCATAAAGGGATCACTAAAGAGAAGAAATCCTCTTTTTTCATTTAGCAAAAAATTGAACGGGTGTAGAGTAAAGATACCAAAACTTGAAGAAGAAAAAACATAATTCAGTTAAAGGTTATGGGAGAGAGAAGGAACACTGAGAATATTTTTCCAAAAGTCATATCACTGAAGATAATCTCAAGCTTCAAGGAAGTTGAATTCCGCAGAATGCGAACAAAAAAGTTTTTCAATTCATGCGCATTTTGTCGCTATAATCGAATGCTGAGATGGAAAAGTTTATTCTTTAATTATTTCGAGGTGAAAAAGAACAAATGCCCTTCGATTCGATAATGATTGTGGTATGGTGGTATTGTGTGAAAATGCATGAAGCAGTAAAAATCCTGCACACCGTTTTATTCATAGAATATATTTTTCATTTTATTTTTCCTACCATTTTTCTTCATTACACTCTTCATTTGTATCATCACCCCCCGCGGTTTATCTCATTTGAATCACAATAACACTGCCATTATTTAGACTGCAATTATTTTCACGCTACATTAGTCACTATTTGGAACATGAGGATATCACTTTAACTCGATATAGCAAACACAATCCTTTCCAAATACTGACACTACCGTTTAATGTTTGCTTCAAAGAGATCGGGTTTTACGCAGGCTGACAAGTGTTGTTCAAATCGACTGGTTGGACTGCCAGCACAGGAGAGGCAACCGTTTGTCAATCACTGATGCACCATAAATCACCGTCCTTTCAACAAGCTCTTCAAAATAATGCTAACTAAAAACGTTCTGGAACGTGATGGACTTGTGACGAAAGATTACGTTCGTCCAGCCGTGCTAAAGCACATAGAAAATAACCGCCTGCGCAACCCGTTCGTTGATCTGCTTCCGGCAGTACGAGCCTAAGGGAAATCCAAGTACCACAGCTTGCATTTATGCAAATTTCAAATAGGCACGAGCCAATTTTCGTATTGCCATCATTTCTCTGTCGTTATTTCACTCGTTGATGCTGGAAGCACAACACGATAGATGCTGCTCTACCATTCGGGGTAGTGTAAAGTTTATTAAAGAGACTATTGTTGTAAACAATATATTCTCAATTTTCCAGCCAGGAGAGTATATTTTTATGATATTTCAATAACATATGTATTTTTTTGTTTTATTTTATATCTGTTATAAAATCACTCGCTATATCAAACTTTTTAAGTTATACATATTGCAAATGACAAACAATGTGGGACTGGATTTTTTGACATATTTATTACATATTATAACTTATGGACTAAAAATGTGACATTCTTGTGCAGTACTGTCGATCACTCAATTTATAACGCGAACAAAACTATTCGATGAAAGCGTGTTAAAAGCTTTGAAACATCGTGATTTAATATTAAACATAACTGCGGATGAACAAAAACAAGAAAAATACGCTCGACCGAAACGACCAATAGAAACTCGTCGATTGTTAACGGATTAAAAGTTTTCAGCCTAAGGAAAATGTTGCATCGCATAAAGGGATCACTAAAGAGAAGAAATCCTCTTTTTTCATTTAGCAAAAAATTGAACGGGTGTAGAGTAAAGATATCAAAACTTGAAGAAGAAAAAACATAATTCAGTTAAAGGTTATGGGAGAGAGAAGGAACACTGAGAATATTTTTCCAAAAGTCATATCACTGAAGATAATCTCAAGCTTCAAGGAAGTTGAATTCCGCAGAATGCGAACAAAACAGTTTTTCAATTCATGCGCATTTTGTCGCTATAATCGAATGCTGAGATGGAAAAGTTTATTCTTTAATTATTTCGAGGTGAAAAAGAACAAATGCCCTTCGATTCGATAATGATTGTGGTATGGTGGTATTGTATATTCCTCTACTAATAGTCATCATGCGTACTTCACTATTAATATATTACACAGTACGTTATTGGTTCGACTCTACAACGATTATGTACGTCTATATCGATCGCAAATCGGATGCTTCGTTGATGTAGCAATGTGCTACGTTAAACGTAAAATCCAATTCATTCTTCCTTACTTCGTTTAAATTTGGTTCATTGCGGAAAGATGCTGTAGGAATTCAAATATCGAATTTAACCATCTAGTCAAGGACCAACTGACAGTAGAATTGAATGTGTAGTCACCCCATGTTTCATTCGATCTAGTTTTCATTTCGATAATATTTACTCGACCATATGTTGGCACTTCTACACCACGCACACACATGGCCCCGCCGGCACCTATAGCAACGGTCAATAGAAAATATACACGATAGGCAAAGCGCAACGAAACTAACACTATCCTGCCTCTGGAATGATACTGCATAGATGCATGGCATGGACATGAAAAGGGAGATGAATTTTCTGGCAAAATGATGGAAACTGCGTGGATGGTTCATGATAGGCAAAGGTTGTTTGAATACTGCAAATGATCGAGCAGGCTCTTTATCTGCTTCCGGCAGTACGAGCCTAAGGGAAATCCAAGTACCACAGCTTGCATTTATGCAAATTTCAAATAGGCACGAGCCAATGCCGGTCGTGATAGCGGCAACGGTAAGGTAAGTGAACTCCGTAACAGAAAACTTTGCGACTTTTGCTTAAAAAGAATGCTCTTGGGCACATTCGTTTCTCTGCAATCGGTATGTAGTATGTCACATTGTGCTAAAGATCGGTTCATCATAGAGGTCCATCCTGCAGGACGACTTCGGCTATTGAAACTACGGCATAATGCTAGGCGTCGGGGTTGTTAAACCAATATGTTTCATGTTCCTCGCTAGGCAATATTTTATAAATTTTTTCGTTGTTCTAAGATGATGTTTTATTTTATTCATTCCAATACGTGGATCTAGAACATTATCCTCATTCATTCAACACTTACAGATGATCTCCCAAATGATAACTGCAACACTGCGTTGAGGCCATGACAGTCGACCGAGTGTAGCACGTAAACAACAAATGCATTCGATATATTAATTAGTTAATTTAAAGTACGATTAAAATTGATTACCCAGTTAACCATTTATCAAATTCGGGACCGGTTGCTACGCAGCAATAATTGTTGGTGAAGATTGTTCATCTTAATGGTGAAATTGTATGTAAATATGTGTTATTTGTGTTGTTAAATATTTGGTTATGACACTTTCATTCGAAAGTATGTAAGTCGTGGGGTTCAACACTGTTCTCCATCTACTGGGAGCAGAAAATAAATAAAATATATTTTAATTTGTCTCTGCCATTTGCTTTATTGCACTAGGTTCAATGCAAAGCATCATCCGTCTCGGTTAACCGTCTACACTCTTGCACAATGCCACTGAACCATGCTTTCAAACCATGCTAATCTGAACCATAAATATATTTTTAACATGGTTGATGAGCTAGACAACACACGACAGGACTGGTACCAAATACTAACATGGCAATCCCTCTGTACCCAACACCGACGAACGAAACGGAAAATAACACGATATACTTCTGAATAAAACATGTGATATTCACAGTTGTTAGGCATTTTATACTAATCCAACAAGTTAAGAAAAATATTTCGTGACACACTACACCACCACATAGTGCTCATATTTATCTTTAGTTTACCATAACTGAACAATGAGTAAATGTATAATCGAAAGTAAACCTCACAAATAAACTAACATACACTCAAGTGTGCAAGAGATACCACATATTTAAACAGTCATAAATGTACAAAAGATAGAGAAAGATAAAACCTAGAAAGCATGATATATAGAAACATTTTCTAATGCACGTGAAATTTATGGCATCACCATTCTTTTACGATCTTCCACGTTACTTTTGGTGCCCATCAACTCATGCTGAGACATGCTCACGTAATCCATATAAGCTTCCAGTTACGAAGGTACTAAATGTTTTTTATTTATGTTTTTTCGCGTGTTTATAAACCGCAAGTAGGACATATCATCAAGAAGAACGTGAGCTTTCGTGAATAATAAAAAAATCGTATCCCGTTTGTACAACCCGAATTTGAAAGCGAACTCAGAACAATGCCTCTTGAAGGAGAAGTTTTCATATCACAGGGAAACGTTGAGTTCGTTCAACGAAATACAGCATATTCTTAGCGAAGCTACACGAATGTGTGAAAATATATTTTGCGAAATCATACATTTCTCGTCCTGCTTTACATTGCCCGCTAAACGTAAAAAGAGCTCAATAAAATGTAATCGCCAGTGCAAACTTTCTCAGCCACACTGCGCCGAAAACCCAAATCCCATAACTACCGATTACGGACTGTTGCCGATGACAGGGAAACAAGTCCGTGGAGAGTTCTTTGCGTCAGCTGTGCATACAACCCCGCATTCCTTCTCACATCGAGTGCGACATTCGCAATCGAAACCCGCTTTCAAAGAAAACCATCGGCGGGCCGGGATACGATTATGCCGGTTGCCGGAGAGAGGAACACAAGCATTGCCAAAATAAATAAGCGACTTGTTTATCCTGCTCGTTATCTCCATGCGGAGTATCGTTAAATAAACCGCACGCATCTTAACCAAGAAAATGGATGCCCAACCACCACAAGCTCGTGTTTTAGCGACCAGAAATCTGTTTCCATCCTTCAGAAATATTTTCTGTGCAGCAACGTTTCCCGATCAAGCGCCTAAACATCTACAGGGACGAAAATAAGGTGGTACAGCTACAAAAAGCATTCATGAAAATACGCCTGAAATTATACTAAAAATGATTACACTCATCATTCACAAAAACGCTCAAGCAAACAAAAAGGGAAATTTATCAGGCATCTATTTCGTACTGCCAATGCGTGAAAGTTAGTAGTGTTGGTTCATTTTTCGCACACAGTACATTGCAGTGTGTGTGACTTGTTTGTCTATTCAGGATCATCATTTGTGCGAGAGTTTTTCCCACTCATTCTTTCTATTGGCCGATAAATGTTTTTGCTAAGGAATCGTTCGTCGGATGCGAAGAGTTTTTGCTCGAATGTACCGCTATGCGCCACCTTGTCTTGTTGCGTGGGAAAGGAGCGAAAGTGAAAAACAAATTGACGCAATTAGGGTGCCACTTATTCGTTATCGGCACGCCTTCTTACAAAAGCGGGTGTTGTTGGATACATATATTTGTTCCATTTCGATACTCTGATCAGGGATTATTGAAGATTGAGGACGCTATACAATATCGATTTGCGTTACAAAACGAGCAATCCATTAATTTACGCACCGTTTAAGTATGAAGAATCTCCTAACAATATAGAAACCTCACGGCCACGGTGTAAATACCATGATGAATCCAAACGACAAACGACACATAAGCCGTGTGAATATTGTGAACGGAAATTTTACACAACATTCAACAATACTACATCAATATTGTTGAGTACATCAATCTAGGACAATCAATCAATCTAGGAGAATAATATTTCCAATTATTTGAAATTGAGCACGTTTGGACTTAAGAGCAAATCTGAAATTGAAATCTGTTGAATGAATCAACAACTCGCTTTATTTGACGCCGTAAAGGATTCCAGACATCCAAATAAAATAGTATGCTCAGTTTTTCTTAACTCTTTCAATTAAAATAATGAACCTCAGACTACCGAGACTGTATTGCCAAAGCTTTAAGATTTCTTTGATGTAAAATCGAGAAACCATTCTGAATTACTGACCCGAAGGCACCCACAATCAGAAGATAGTAAAGTTCACCAAAACACGAAACTTTTTCTAAGCTTTTCCACGCAGATCATCAATCGTTGCCGAAGAATTCAACCGTAATCTCCTGCCTGCTTTTTCAGCGCTCCTAAGTAAAACTTTAGCAAAGTGTTTCGATTTGGTTCAATAATTAACCGGCAAGTTCCATTTACAAAACCAAAGTAACCCGAAGCGTTGCTCGGGGATCATAGACCCGTAGCTCGAGGCTCATACTCATAAAGGACATTGGAAATAAGATCAAGAAAGGCCACTCCAGTTTTATAGGAAACTTTAGTAGGATTTCTTATTCACATTGCATAGAAAGCCAAGCACGACCTACTTCTAACCTCTAAAGTACACATTTTAGCATATCTAGAAGAAAAGCAGTAATATTAAATATAACGAATGTAACGATGTAATAAAACTAGTATTAATTACTTTGGATAAACTAAGACGAAACCAATATTATTATTGGGATTTTAAAAACTGATTATTGATTATTAGCGCTACCTGATTACGCATAATGTTACCATGCCCATTCATAGTGGAATAATTTCACATTTGCTCTGATTAACCAATTAAATAAATTGAATAAATCAAATGGATATTACATTAACGGAGCTCGTCTTAATATCAATATGGGTACCGCCGAAACTTTCACAGAACAATCGACCTCTCTTTATATGAGACAAGATCTAAACAAGCTTACTTTAGGCTGCATTACTGCATTGTTGTCGTAAGGCGCCAAGAAACTTAAAAGCTTGAACCAAATTAAACCAAACTTAGCTTGAACCAAATTAATCCAAATACATGTTTAACTTTATTACGAAACTCGATGCAATAAAGTATTCTAAACTAAACTTACCTGTAACTTTGCATACGCCAACGTCCTCATCGCTGCCATCATTACAATCATCTTCCCCATCGCAGACAAAACTTATATGAATGCACTGTCCGCTGCCACACCGAAATTGCCGTTCAGCACATTGGAGCGTCATGTTAACTAGAAATGGAGAAAACACGTTTTAAATATTAGATTTCAGATACTACATGTATAAATACTCGTCAGCCCTGGTGTTACAGCCGGAACACCAAATAAACAGAAGACGGTGCGCGACCATGGACAGCTTCGGGATATGTTGCAGCAGGTTTGCGGAGCGGTTAAAGTATGTAATTAAGTTAGTAAATTTATCTAACAATCTGTATGGACCAGGTTGTGTCATTTTGATCCGACACTACGATTTTTGACACTTTTGGGCTGTTTGATTATTAAATATGAGTTGAATGTTCGGAAGCTATCTGATATTGATTTTTCCCAAGCTCGTCGATTGCGTCTCTTGCATACTTTGATAGTCAGGTTGCGTAGCTGACCGATATGTTTTGGATGTTTGAAATCTTCGAGTCGTTGCTCAGCATATTGCCTCCGAATTCCGGTGTTTCATCAACATATTTTGTGGGATATGCCCTAAATATGTATAACACATAGACCCTCCGACAAGAGATGGTTGAAAGACCGTATCTGTCCCCAGTCCCCATCAAGTAGAAATATTTTTTTTACAAAAAAAAAAAAAAAAATGCTATGACGAGTGTTAGTACAAGCTTTAGCTGTCAAAAATGTTATGACGGCTATGGCTTTGTACACGGATGGGGTTCCGATCTAAAATGATCAATGAAACATGCTCTGGCGGGTGGAGAAAATGGTAGTAGCGACCGTACGAGGGCGCACGATCTTTTTGAGAAATTTTATCACGACGGAATAAAGAAACAAATTGTGCTCTCCGTCTTCTTAGGCTAAGGAATTTAAATCACCGCGTTTTATTTTCAGCTACGAGTAAAACATTTCGAATGCTAGGACCTGCCGATTAGGCCACATAAAAACACCTCACAACGAGCCCCAGATGGTGACATTGTTGTTGCAGTGGCCAGTATGTGTTATGTGGCAGTAACGAATACTAATCGTTGTTGTCTACTCTGAATACCAACACTCACGGACGATTATTATTTAAGTCCATCATGCACAATCCTTGTGGCACACTTTATCCACTGCCCAATTTTAGTAGTCCAGTGAAAGAAGTTTTAAACATTAGCAAAATCAAGATTGACGATGATTAGATTCCAATAGGACCTAGTATATCTATTGGTATCTGTACTTATATTTTATATCAGCTATTGAAAATTTTACAAGCGTAACCAAACGCTTCTTGTGTGGTTTTCAAATTCAATTATTAAGTTGTGATTATTATTTAAATGCTTCTAAGTTTGACTTAAACAGTAAAAGAACGTAAAAATAAATAACAAACGATTATGTACGCGGTTTTTTATTCTGTTTCAATTTAAAATTAAATTTGCATATAATTTTGATGGATTAGTCATATTTATCAACACCCACATCAATAAACAATACTAACAATACTAACAACAATAACGATACTAACATATTATTTTTCTTAATTCATTCAACAATTGTTATCAGTGTTGTTGCCTGTAGCAGGGATGACTAATCTTGAGTATTGGACATGACGATTGGCATAACATGGAATTTATAATAGACGGTGACGTCAATAGAGATAAATGGAGAAATAATAACAAAACAACCAAATATTTAGTACGCAATCAGTCACGCATGGCTGTTTCTAACAGTGGGTACATAGCTCCGAAGCCATTGCTATACGTTATAGTTACTACATCGCATTCACCACGTGCAGAAATGTTACGGTTTATAGCCATCTCTTTGGTCATATTTGGAGTTTTTGAACCAAAGCACGCATTGCAGAAGAGTTCCAGAGTAAGATATTTGAAAATATTGTGCACACGTTTTCAATATGTGATATAAAGTTTTCGCATCGATTGTGTTGTCAACTTTTAATACATCTTACATCAAACCTTTTTCAGCCGTTCTTTATGAAGAGATTTGATTGTACAGCCCACTCCAAAAAATATTTAACTGTGATTCGGTGCGACGTGGAAACCTCTCGCAACAGGCCCCAAATGTTGCATATGGTCGCTAACATTATACAGCCAATTTCAAAACTATTCGTTTCTACTGGAGTGTATTTTAAGCATCGTCAACGGCTTACGTTTGTATACGGTACCACGTTCGAATACTGCGAGTTCATATCGCGCAATGAGTCTCGGCCAAGTAATCCGGTAGCTGCTCTCGTCTACAATTATGCGAAGCATAACTTTCCGCAAGTGCTTGTACCCTGTCCGGTGTTTGGTATATTCAACATTAGCAATCTGTCCTTGGATGAAAACATGATACCACCATTTGTAACTCCGGGCGGATACTTCGCTTCACAAAGGTTTCACGATAAACGAAACGAAACAATACTGAAATATGAAACAGACTTTTACGTTACAGCTCCTTCGCTATTCAATAAAAGCATGACATTACTAACGAAACGAAACAATACTGAAATATGAAACAGACTTTTACGTTACAGCTCCTTCGCTATTCAATAAAAGCATGACATTACTTAATTTCAATTGAATGTGATTACAACAAAAATGATCAAGATTTCATAAATATTTTATTCATTTGTTGCTATACATTGGACAAATAAAAATAAAAGCATGCGAATGCCAGCAAAACAAATCAAGATATTGCTATTTCTACACCTTCTACTCTTTCACAATGATGCCATTCCTACAGCATTGACATAAATAATCTGAAAATCTGGTATGTTTTTCAAATAGTTCAAATAGTTTGGACTTTGTTGCTTTGGAGAAGATTTGGGGGGAGGAGGAGACGGAATGAGTTCTGCGCAGAGAGAATCAAATATACATAGAATGAATTCAATATGAATTCTAGAACAACTCATCATCATTTAAACCGACTTTCATGAATATCCATCCACAAATAACGAACATTATCATCTCCCTCTTTATTGTCACAACAACCTTACGTGAGTCTAAGCCTGCCATTTCTGGCTTTCATTGACATAGTTTATTACCCGTCGTATAGTCACAGTCCTGCATACAGGGAGACAGTCCAGGTGAGATTCGAACCCACCAACGTATGTAAGATCTTGGGCTTGTGCACAGGACCACAGGGCCCCGAAAACTTTCTTATTGGACAAAAATGTTCTGCGCTATCCCTTGACAGGAGAATTAATAATATAAAACTGTAAGAATAACATTATTAACATGTTAATAACGTATCGTAAAAACTCAAACTTTATGAGGCGTGTCACAGTTTGTAAAACTCACTCGATAGAAGCTAATATCGAATAATTGTCCAATATGCTGTGTCTTATCACTAATTCTAAATCACTATTTTAATCTCTATAGCGAACATCAATTGTGTTATACGTTACACAACATCCATCTACAGTTCAGTTCCGTTTCAGCTAGAGGCCATGAAACGCATCACAGTGTTTGTATTTGTATTTGTACTGAGTATGTCACATTTTCCATTTATTGTGCTTAATTCGAGGGTAACAGCAGTTTTTGTTTCGCTACAAATTGCTTCAATAATCTACCATCTTTTTCTAGATCAATGTTAAGCGATTTCAGTGCAAAGGAACGCCATATGAGATTAGCAAACTGCATTATTGCCAACTGGAAACATTCCGCAACGGAACGCAGGTGTTAGGCGTATTATTAGAAATCATAAACAATCTCCATAAGGTGTATGTCACTGGAGGTTTATACATTCAATACTTTCGAACTCGCACGCAATTATTAGCAACAACGTTTGAATATTGTCAGCATGACAAAAACAAGTTACCAATCGAAAATGCAGCAGCCAAATTCGCGCTGGACTATGCTCAACAGCATATACCACAGATACTAGTGGATTGTCCTATAAAAACTCGACAGCTGTTCAACGTTACCGGTGTTCGTATCGATGATACACTGATTCCAGCGTTCGTGCTGCCGGGATCATACTACGTGGAGTTGCGTGTATATAACAAACGTAATCAAACTGTTTTTCAAGGTTTTGCAGAAGCCGATATCAAGTAGGAAGCAAACTAAGTTAAATGGATATATTATGCAATTCAATAATGTATTACAAAGAACCTCATGAAAGGAAATTATTTCATTTCTTTTTTAATAAATTATGGTACAATTTTAGGATGTAATATAATTTCAAGTTTGATTTATCAACAATGATCTCTCTACATTTGAATTAAAAAAAATGCAGTACATGAGTTAAATCATTTTAAATTTGTTCAAAACAAAATTCAAAAACTTTTTAAACTAAAAATCAATTGAAAAAAAAAATTATAACAACTTTAACTTTAGGTTTCTGATTATAGCGGTTCATATTTATTTTCGCATTCTCTAATAATTAATTTATTTATATATTAAAACTAAAATAATATTAATAAACAATAAAACAAACACTGTGCTTTTCTATATTAATTATGATATTGGTTGTCGAGACTAACGATTTACGGTTTATGTATGGGTAAACGGCTTACACTACAGCATTGTCGAATATGTTCTGTTTTAACGCCAAATTTCATGTTAATTAAAATAAATAATCACAAAAACCTGGTCAACCGTATCATAAAATGTTCAACCGACAAAACTTACCGTTAATAGATACATAAAGAAACTAGACAAATAGATATTAGATAGACTAAATGAACCATTAGTGATGGACAATTTCATGCACTAACGATGTCCACAGTCATTATGTCATTAATTTAGGTTCATGGCACCAATTTAAACCAAACCAACCTATTTAAATTTTTATCAGTTCTATTTAAGCACATCGTTTAACCACATTTAAGCACTCGAAAACAATAATCGATACGAAGATTCTTCCCAGGTCCGCGAATTTGAAATCCCGGTTACATTGTAACAATACTGAAACTGTACTATTGTTGTGAATGTCTCTAGCCGGAGAGAAAAATGTAGATCGTCCTTTCGATGGTGTACCGATCGTTGGATCACAAAATTAGTTTTTATTCTCTGGCTAGCTATTGAAAGAGGTCGTTATGACGAATCATCGTCATTAGTGGTGGGCACTATTTACCTACGATAGTGGTGGGCAATATTATAGTATCTAAGTGGTGGGCACTGACAGCTACGATGGCCATCCTGTTCTATTGTTATGTAAACAAACGTGTTGTGCTAGCAATCACAACAACTATAATATATACACACATTCAACTATACAATATACCGTTTATTCATGTTTCATTCAATTTTGATAATGCTGCATTATGTAACATAATACTTGGGATAACACATTCCCAAGAATGAACAAATTGGAGTAACATTAATCCTGTTACAAATGCCGTATGATAAATCACTATTAGCCTTGCAGCTATTGATAATAATGCATCTTGAGAGAACCATGATTCGGAATAGCTGAAATAAATCGTAGATTGTTAAAGTATAACTGCAAATTTATCTTTGAACCCAGTCTGTAAGACGCACAACTCTTAGAAGAGCGAAGTGCTGAAAGTTCTTTATTTTTCTGCCAAAATTGTTTTTCGCTTGGTCAGGTGCTACTCAATATAAACAAACATTTAAAGTAGATGTGTTTTTTATTCGTTGTCATATGTTCATATAATAAATTCAGCGAAAAAAAAATCTGAAAAATTACACACTAATTAATTACACACTAATGTGATGCACAGAACTGCGTTTGCATATTGTGAAATGGTATAATATTCAGATTGTCGCGTAAACCCTACTACTAGAATTGCACTGAAAATAGCAGTGGATTTTTTTGAAGCCTGACTGACATTCCAATTCAATTTCGTCAAATCTATTTTTAAATGAATGCACGAATGAATGTAAATGATTGCTCCAGACCGATATTCAAGGCAGTATTTTACTGCTTATTCTTGTCTAATGTAGCGTCCCGAAAGCCATGCTTGTCGTTACTACAATTATTCGTTTTAAAATATATATAAATATCACCGGTTAGTCACGCCTTGATCGAAGAAAATCGATAAGATGATATTTGATAACATTCCTGTTGTGTAATTATGGAAGACCACGGCGTTCGATAAGGAACCAGTAATACCCTAAATTAAATATAATATATGATCAATCTGCAAGACCGCAGGGTCTACCTAAATAATACGGTGCAAAAACCATAATGATAATTATCCATCGAAATATGAGACAAAAAAGTTAAATGTACTTCATTTTTATAAAAGATGCATTATATAAAAGGTTATAATTATAAAAGGTTCTTACAAACTTCATCAGAAGACATTTTACATTCTTTACACCTATTATACTTCACATCAGTAGTAACTACAACACACATATATGCCTTTTTCAGATTGCTTCCAGTAATGCAAGGCGCAATAACCAAAGAAAATCCTTCAAGGGTTTGAAGCCTGCCATAGTAAAGATTCGCAGTAAAGGACCAAATGAAACCCCTGTAATAAGTAGACTAGCGCAAGTCAACCTATATTGCATGCCTATCTCGTAAGGACCGCGAAGGTTTTCAGCATACATCTGGAAAATACCACTACTTCTGCCCGTGTTTGCCGTCATTAAAATCAAATTAAGTAAGCACACTTGGTAGGATATCCATTGAACTTACGAACTTGCTCGCTTGAGTTGTAGTTCTCCCCAAATGTTACCCAAGCAACCGATGAGACAATAGCTTTATGTCCTTGCTTGTTTAATGCTGGACGTCTTCCGAATTCGTGGCGTTCATGTCTTCACTTCGGGGTTTCCATGACGAATGATATAACTTTCCTGGGGTGATCTGGGATATCATTATTCCGAACACGTCGCGTCATCCGAGAGGATAGTTTAGTTTCACCAGTGCTACCCGTCTACCACCACAATATAAAATAACTACCCATAAGAGCAAAGTAGCAAGAAAACCTAGTGACATGATGAGAAAGAAAGACGCGAAAAATTATACTGTATTAGCAGAATGCAGTAGCAATTTTCCCTCTTAGCTTCCTAGAACACTCGTTCCATGCATTTATCCACGCTTACTTTTTATTCGTATTGTTTCGCGTTTAGTCCTTCGGTAGGTAAGTTTTATTTCAGATGGTCTTGTTATAAGTACAAGTAACGCGTTAAAGACTTCAACCATATTTAACGTGGTTAATTTATAAAGAAGCCTTTGAAAAGTTAGTTCCTCTTCACATTCGTTATTTGCTAACTTAGTAACATTGTGCAGTGGTGTGAATATTACTTATTTATATTTATATTCTTATTTTTAACAACAGCCACCTATTCTTACCAGCCACCTTCTTATGTAGCAAAGCACATAAACAAAAGAAAACTTAAATAATTAGAAAAAATGGGATAACACATTCCCAAGAATGAACAAATTGGAGTAACATTAATCCTGTTACAAATGCCGTATGATAAATCACTATTAGCCTTGCAGCTATTGATAATAATGCATCTTGAGAGAACCATGATTCGGAATAGCTGAAATAAATCGTAGATTGTTAAAGTATAACTGCAAATTTATCTTTGAACCCAGTCTGTAAGACGCACAACTCTTAGAAGAGCGAAGTGCTGAAAGTTCTTTATTTTTCTGCCAAAATTGTTTTTCGCTTGGTCAGGTGCTACTCAATATAAACAAACATTTAAAGTAGATGTGTTTTTTATTCGTTGTCATATGTTCATATAATAAATTCAGCGAAAAAAAAATCTGAAAAATTACACACTAATTAATTACACACTAATGTGATGCACAGAACTGCGTTTGCATATTGTAAAATGGTATAATATTCAGATTGTCGCGTAAACCCTACTACTAGAATTGCACTGAAAATAGCAGTGGATTTTTTTGAAGCCTGACTGACATTCCAATTCAATTTCGTCAAATCTATTTTTAAATGAATGCACGAATGAATGTAAATGATTGCTCCAGACCGATATTCAAGGCAGTATTTTACTGCTTATTCTTGTCTAATGTAGCGTCCCGAAAGCCATGCTTGTCGTTATGCGCTTTACTACAATTATTCGTTTTAAAATATATATAAATATCACCGGTTAGTCACGCCTTGATCGAAGAAAATCGATAAGATGATATTTGATAACATTCCTGTTGTGTAATTATGGAAGACCACGGCGTTCGATAAGGAACCAGTAATACCCTAAATTAAATATAATATATGATCAATCTGCAAGACCGCAGGGTCTACCTAAATAATACGGTGCAAAAACCATAATGATAATTATCCATCGAAATATGAGACAAAAAAGTTAAATATACTTCATTTTTATAAAAGATGCATTATATAAAAGGTTATAATTATAAAAGGTTCTTACAAACTTCATCAGAAGACATTTTACATTCTTTACACCTATTATACTTCACATCAGTAGTAACTACAACACACATATATGCCTTTTTCAGATTGCTTCCAGTAATGCAAGGCGCAATAACCAAAGAAAATCCTTCAAGGGTTTGAAGCCTGCCATAGTAAAGATTCGCAATAAAGGACCAAATGAAACCCCTGTAATAAGTAGACTAGCGCAAGTCAACCTATATTGCATGCCTATCTCGTAAGGACCGCGAAGGTTTTCAGCATACATCTGGAAAATACCACTACTTCTGCCCGTGTTTGCCGTCATTAAAATCAAATTAAGTAAGCACACTTGGTAGGATATCCATTGAACTTACGAACTTGCTCGCTTGAGTTGTAGTTCTCCCCAAATGTTACCCAAGCAACCGATGAGACAATAGCTTTATGTCCTTGCTTGTTTAATGCTGGACGTCTTCCGAATTCGTGGCGTTCATGTCTTCACTTCGGGGTTTCCATGACGAATGATATAACTTTCCTGGGGTGATCTGGGATATCATTATTCCGAACACGTCGCGTCATCCGAGAGGATAGTTTAGTTTCACCAGTGCTACCCGTCTACCACCACAATATAAAATAACTACCCATAAGAGCAAAGTAGCAAGAAAACCTAGTGACATGATGAGAAAGAAAGACGCGAAAAATTATACTGTATTAGCAGAATGCAGTAGCAATTTTCCCTCTTAGCTTCCTAGAACACTCGTTCCATGCATTTATCCACGCTTACTTTTTATTCGTATTGTTTCGCGTTTAGTCCTTCGGTAGGTAAGTTTTATTTCAGATGGTCTTGTTATAAGTACAAGTAACGCGTTAAAGACTTCAACCATATTTAACGTGGTTAATTTATAAAGAAGCCTTTGAAAAGTTAGTTCCTCTTCACATTCGTTATTTGCTAACTTAGTAACATTGTGCAGTGGTGTGAATATTACTTATTTATATTTATATTCTTATTTTTAACAACAGCCACCTATTCTTACCAGCCACCTTCTTATGTAGCAAAGCACATAAACAAAAGAAAACTTAAATAATTAGAAAAAAATCAAAGCATAGGCCAATCTGAATGCTGAACCATACAATCAATAAACAAAATTGACCCAACCAAAACGTAGATTGTTGTACCATATTTGCTGAGTTTGACTTTGTAATATTTTAAGATCAATAGTAATCATTTCTTAAGCGTTATTAAATCAAATACAATTGAATTATACAATATTTATAATACCCATTTACACTCGGATGTCCGATTTTGCACACAAAAGTTCTAAAGCTGTTGATACTTTTTCGTCAATTATAATTTTGATTTGCAGCTTCGGTCAAAAAAGTTATTAAAAAATATAAAGTTTGCAGCATTTCTTTAACAAATTAAAGTGAATCATAATAACAGATTCTTACATTACTATGCACTATGTAATAAAAAACGTCTTTAACTATATCGATTTTTGAAACCGCAAAAGTGTTTTATATGAGTAGAATATGAATCAGAATACTTTACCACGCGTAGCATCTTCTACTCGCGAGGTCAAGTCTACACCGCAACACTGCACAATGAGATAAATCAAGACAGAACGCCCGAAATGAAGTCAAATATTCTCTATTAACACGACGCGCTATAAGTCAAACGCTATCATTTCTCCTTGAAGGATTCTATCCAGTAACTTTCCATAACATTTCTTTCAAAAAGGAAACATACGCAAAGCGTATCAAACGTTCTTAACTCAAATGAGCCTACAAACATCACAACACCATCTACAGTACGCCAACCCAAAATTACAGGTACATAGAAAGTTACGTACATGTATGGAAAACTGCGCATGTTTAAGCGATCAAGGGTCTACATTCAGAAAGCAATTGATTTAGGAGAGCAAATACAAACACAAACCAACTTCAACGCGTAACCCATCCAAACTGGTAGACAAACAAGAACATTCTGTTATTCGGCAAACGGTTTCTCTGCTGCAAACATGAACATAACACTCTGCCACGTTCACCTGTGTTGTCTCCCCCATGTTCCATTCACAATGTTGTTATTACTACTACCACTACTACGTCAAACATACTGAAGTGTAGAACAGAGGGACGTGCATATGACCCCAGCATTCCCGTACATCCCACATACAAACTGGGTTAGGAACTAGGGTCATGTGCCTTTTCAATTATTTCCATTATTTCAATGATTGCCGGTCCCGACACATTCGTACCGCAACTCAAGCTCCTCGCACGCCAATGCTTTTCGCATGCTACAACCATCAGAAGATTTCGTATGGCAGAACACCTGACCACATAACGCTGCAGTTGCGGCAATGCTGTCCGCACTACGAAACAGACAGAAAATCCATCCTCAGGATCCGTCATCCCCCGACTTCGGAACCTTGCGCAGCGTGTGAAAACCAAACTCTTCCACCGAACTCATCCATACTGAATTGTCGGTATACTCACACCCATTGCTCGGAACATTATGCCCTCTCGATGTTTGTTCAACGAGCTATTCCATAATTAATGATGGAGCAAATTTGTTTGTTGAAGACGCGTAACAATAACACCAGTTCCATCCTTTTCTCCTTCCTCCATCTTGCTAGATGCTTCCAGTATCGCATTCAGTCTCTTTCAAGCACTCGTTAAAATGAAAACATGCGGAAAATCATCAGAATTTTTTATAATGAAGCAGATTGTACTGCGATTGTTAACGAAAAAGAAATGTATTCATAATGATAAAAATGTACTTATATTAATTCAACTTTGTTAAAACATAGAATAGGAATATGCTCATAAATATTCAATATGATATTTTATGCAATTTTGTACATAACACCTTGCAACAAACGAAACCCAATATATTGTATGAATTTGAATTACCTGAGAATTCATCTCCTTCTACTAAATTTAATTATTTCAGTCACATCACATTTAAAGATATTGTTCACTGAACCTGGAACCTTAACGCCAAATCATTTTTCCGAGTCCCTTTGGAACATTTATCACTGGACGAAAAATGTGCTATCTACTTCGTGGCGATCTTGTGTTTCATTTTACCCGCCAGAAAAATTGCGGTTTTTGGCGTCATCATTTCATAATAAACCTCGGAAATTACCGTCGGACCAAGGTCAGTAATGATAAAGAACACGACCCGAAACGAAATGCCAAGATTTATACAATACGACAAATAGTGTAAAACTTATCCTTGAAGTGAAATAATGTCTTGCTTTATTAAGCCTCACAATCACAGCACAATGTTGAAAAATCTAATGTATCATCCGTCTACAAAATGTCATGCCATTTTAGTTACGAAAATATCGTTTGAAATTAATATACGTGGTACCCATTTATGGTTTGCTTTGCATGTTTATTACAATGAGACACAATGGAATAAATACAGTTGTCAGTGTCTTAAAATCTTTTTAAAAACAACACCTTGCGGTGGTGGTTTAAGTATACACTTTTGCAAGACTAATTCACTTGTAAGTTTTAGAGTAGCATTGCAACGCATCAGAATAACAAATGGCATTCCAGCAAAAACTATGGACGCAGAAAGATATAATATCTGAAGTTTTAACAGAACATCGGTAACAGTCTGCTTATATACATATGTAAATATTCGTCACGTTCATAACATAAAGTTACGAATAAATTCAAATGGAGACCAACCAAATGGATTGATAGGACTGAGTCAAGTGCTTAAAGGTTTTTTCAGCGCCAAAGGAAAACTTTTTCTAACCATCACGAAGGACAACCACGGCAGAACAACGTTAGGCTGTAAATTGCGAGGCAGAAGCGACGAGATGGCTGATAAACGCGCAAGCTGCGGAATGGGCAATTTCTCGCCATTTATATGTTCACAACTTCACACGCAATAATCGCCGCCAATATCTGAAACATTGAACTATTCTTAGTTGATTTCCAAGAATCGACGGAGAAACTGCCACGTCTAACCTATTCATCATGCGGAACCATCACTTAGAAGATTTTACATACCAAATGTGTACGCTTTGCCGCTTTCGAGCAATGGTGGTTTTCATTGTTTCATTGAATCCAGATTTTATCAGTTGCCGGTATGCCAATAACACTTTTCAGAAGGTTGGTTTGATGCCATATAAATACAATAGATGTTAGTATTGGTTTCAATATGATAAATTAAATTTTAAGTTGCCCGAGACGCAATATATTTTTAAACCGCTAGAAGATCCAATATAAATAATTTGTCTTAGTTATGTTGTAAAATGTATGAATCTGTTTTTATTGAAATATTGTGCAATTATTAAAAAACTTGAACGATAAATACGACTCGCTCAATAAATATCCCAAAACCCGTGGCTATTTGAAGTTGTGAATATTTTACTTACGCATTACCTCAAAGGAATACTACAACTTTTTGTTCACAGCAAAAAAACCGAACGATCTCAAGAGTGGAACGGCAAAAGGAAAGTATAAATTTTCATGATACTTTATCTCTATCAAGGTGCGTAGCAAATCGTGACTCAAAGCCGGAGAATGTAGTACGGAGCTACGGGATGATAAGCAACCAACCTTCCGTCTCATACGTTTCCATTTTGTGTCCGTCTTTCTAGGAACAGTGCTGTTCGACCAGCCACTGAACAGATTACGTTTTTATCTCGCAATGTTTTCCAACCACAGATACTAAATGCCGATGAGAAAATTACGATAAAACTTCCATTTGCGAGAGCAATAGAATCATCTTAACTTCATCAGCTAACGATGGCGACAAAAGTTGTTAGTAAAAAAATGTGCAAGAAGTAATAAAACAGAGATTCCAACCAAATTTGCAAAGCATTCTGACTGCGTTAGCAAAAGGTGGTAGGTTAAGCATCAAAGATCGAGATAATGAAGAAAACAGCGAAATTCACCAAACCAATGAACAAAGACTACCTTTCGATATTCATTCAACACCAGCAGAATTTAATAACAGGCAAACAAAAAAAAACTGAAACCAGTCAGGTAATGTAAATTCCATCGGAATGAATCCCTGCTAGCGCCAACATCAAGAGATTGCATCGACATGCAAACACGAATACAATCAAAACATCATTTCACATGGACAGCTCTCACCTAAGTTACGAATAAATTCAAATGGAGACCAACCAAATGGATTGATAGGACTGAGTCAAGTGCTTAAAGGTTTTTTCAGCGCCAAGATTAAAATAACAGTAGTGAGGTAGCTCTCTATTGTCAAAATGATTATTTTTCGAATTTGTCCTTCCATTGCGATTTCTAGCTTTAAATATGTTCACAACTTCACACGCAATAATCGCCGCCAATATCTGAAACATTGAACTATTCTTAGTTGATTTCCAAGAATCGACGGAGAAACTGCCACGTCTAACCTATTCATCATGCGGAACCATCACTTAGAAGATTTTACATACCAAATGTGTACGCTTTGCCGCTTTCGAGCAATGGTGGTTTTCATTGTTTCATTGAATCCAGATTTTATCAGTTGCCGGTATGCCAATAACACTTTTCAGAAGGTTGGTTTGATGATAATGAAGCAGATTGTACTGCGATTGTTAACGAAAAAGAAATGTATTCATAATGATAAAAATGTACTTATATTAATTCAACTTTGTTAAAACATAGAATAGGAATATGCTCATAAATATTCAATATGATATTTTATGCAATTTTGTACATAACACCTTGCAACAAACGAAACCCAATATATTGTATGAATTTGAATTACCTGAGAATTCATCTCCTTCTACTAAATTTAATTATTTCAGTCACATCACATTTAAAGATATTGTTCACTGAACCTGGAACCTTAACGCCAAATCATTTTTCCGAGTCCCTTTGGAACATTTATCACTGGACGAAAAATGTGCTATCTACTTCGTGGCGATCTTGTGTTTCATTTTACCCGCCAGAAAAATTGCGGTTTTTGGCGTCATCATTTCATAATAAACCTCGGAAATTACCGTCGGACCAAGGTCAGTAATGATAAAGAACACGACCCGAAACGAAATGCCAAGATTTATACAATACGACAAATAGTGTAAAACTTATCCTTGAAGTGAAATAATGTCTTGCTTTATTAAGCCTCACAATCACAGCACAATGTTGAAAAATCTAATGTATCATCCGTCTACAAAATGTCATGCCATTTTAGTTACGAAAATATCGTTTGAAATTAATATACGTGGTACCCATTTATGGTTTGCTTTGCATGTTTATTACAATGAGACACAATGGAATAAATACAGTTGTCAGTGTCTTAAAATCTTTTTAAAAACAACACCTTGCGGTGGTGGTTTAAGTATACACTTTTGCAAGACTAATTCACTTGTAAGTTTTAGAGTAGCATTGCAACGCATCAGAATAACAAATGGCATTCCAGCAAAAACTATGGACGCAGAAAGATATAATATCTGAAGTTTTAACAGAACATCGGTAACAGTCTGCTTATATACATATGTAAATATTCGTCACGTTCATAACATCTATGGTAGTGTTTGAAGTTGCCCTAATACTATAAATATAATTATAAAAACATAAAGCAATATCTAGCATATAATAAAATAAAACATCTAACCAACCAAGCATTGAGTCAGCACCAAGCTGCTCAGCACCACTTACACATTTTGATAATATACAACTGCGTAATATAGCATTCAAAGTAACTCGAATAAAATTAGACGTATTTGAAAATGTAGCAGAAAAAGTGAAAAGCTAGCAATCCACGACATACAAATTTAATATTAATGAATAAGAAGTAGGTTCATTGGATTCATCGATGATTCGCTTGTTTGTAATCATTTGCGAGTTGAGAACAGAACTACGGAAGCATTTATTTCAAGCATAAATGAGAAATGTATTGCATATTCCACCCAATAACAAACAAAAAAAGATCAAACGTGGTAGGTTGTAACTTCAATCAATCAAGCTCTCATTTCTTAGGAGATGATCAAAATCGTAGGTGTAACAAAGGAAAAATCACACAACCAAAACGACCTTTCAAAGATCATTCACATCAAATTTATTTCACATTTCTATGTCAATTAGTGGCACGTGACAATTTGATATAACAAAAACATAACGAGTATACTGCAGCTATAACAGAACCAACCTTGGATAGTATTCTTGCCCTTCACTCCAGCTAGAATTTCCAAACAGGTGGAAACATAAAGAGAAACCATTATATACAAACCTGCCCTGCGTTTTTCACCCAATCCAGAAACTGTTTGATCTTCATCCAACACCTAACGACAAAGGCTACTTTGGCTTCGGAGAATGCATTACAATTTCCATGCAAAATCAACCGAAACGGCTTCACCCAGTTAATAAAACATCACTTTCACTCACCACTTTTTTGCACTGACGCACAATATTATAATACACAATGTCAGATGAAAACAGTTCCGACGTATTATTCATCAAGACAAACCATTGATTTCGTCGATAGCTCGCCTGTATCTTACACCCTACGGTGTGTACTCTTGATGTACATGCAGATATAAAAAAGATTTTAAAAAAACACCAAAAGTGCTATGAAAATAGTCCGTTCGGGATGGGAAAAACATAAATTAAACATCTTTCATTCCATCGCGATATGGTCTCACCAAAATCTATCCGTGAGATGGCCCCGGAGTAGACGGTCACCGTTAGAGCTTAGCTTTTAATTTTTCATGAATCCAATTCGCAGATGAGAGCGCTGTAGCTCACCTTCCGGTTGCCGGAAATTACTTTTCATCAATCGAAGTATCCGGTTTCAACAATCAGCCACCAGGACCTGATCAGACTGAAAATATCAATGTTTTATGATAAAAGTGCAATCCGCAGTATGATATTTCCCCGGTAGTGTTTCGCATTTGGAACCCAACTTTTGTTCTTCTTTTTGACACACGAGCGTTCGTTCAACGTTGTCCGTTCGCTACACAAATGTGTTCTGCATTTTTTATGTCACGCAGCGCAAAGATCTAAATCAAGAAACATCATTTAAATTCAATATCGCTAAAAGAGCCGTGACACAAAATCTCCACCGGAAAGGCAGTAAATTATTTATCTTTCCGCGATGCTACGGTTTTAAGGCCTACAATTCGACAAAGAGATATTCGCCTACCGGAAACCGGGATACAACCGTACCGGAAGTTTTGCTTTCATCTCGATTTATCTCGACTTCTCTCTGATGCGAGAGCACACAAAAACGAAATCAAGGCTGGAAGCGATAGCTCTTCTGCTTTGCACAGTTCTACCGGTGGCCGGAAGTCCGATACCATGGTTTCGGATTTTCCGGTATCGTTGTTTTTCGCTCAAACCCCGGTTCAACAATGATTCGGGCTATAGAGGGAGCTACAAACGCATCCCTTCGCATCTGTACACCGAGAATCGCTGGCGAATCGCACTCGCCACATTTGCTTGGTGCTCGGTTCGCGTTTCTTTCTGCGTGTCGATACAAGCTTTCCTGGGACCAGAAATGCGATACCCAAACTCACTACATCATTCACTTTGATGCTTCTGTTTCGCGTTACAAATTGAGTTAATTTTATGATCGTCATCGAATCAGCCGAATTAAGATTGATTGAACTGGACCCGAAGGCAAACGTCTGTGCAGTGCTTCTCCAACGAAGCAAACCCAATCAGCTCCATATAACCCCTCCAACTGCGCCACATAATCAGCAACGCGACAGTTCCTTTATGAGAAATGCGTGGGGCGGCTTTTGTTAGACTTTTTTTGGTCTTAAGTACAACCAATGTTGCTTTCTTCTAGATCTTCCTACTAACGAAATGCGATCTGAATCATTGAATTGTTAGCAAAAATGAAAAAGAAATCCGTTTTCAAAAATCTACCATCATGGAAACGAAAGTAAAAAGAAATGAAAATCTCAGCCCACGATTTCTTCTCCGACGGGTTTCCGGGGAAAATGTCCTGTGCCATTGAAATCTTTTGCTGTTACGCTTCCTTCCTCATTGTGTTTTCAGTTTTAATTGGCTTAAGTGAGGCTAGCGAATTTCAACCATCCCACCGGAATTTTAAATGACATCCTTCCCTTGTTCACTCCGCGAAAGATAAACTTCTCACATACACCCTTCCGCACACCGATCGAAAAATATATACCAATGAAAAGGAAACACAGCGTTTCCCGTCCCAAAGATTTCACCCTACTTTAACGTACTGTTATCAATTGATTATCCCTGTCCTCAAACGGGACATTTCCAGTTAAAGGAGATTTGTCCCTTAACACCGTTCCAACCAACATCAGTCGCTTATCACAAAAAAAATCATGACCAAAATCAAAGTTTTATTATATTTATAAGAAACTAGAATAATACGAAATAAAATACCTGCATAGAAGAGGCATATAAAAAACTAGAATCCCAATAGGCATTTCATAGAAAAGTCGTGGGACATCGATGATGCTGTTAAAGTGGCGGCCGTGTCTTTTTAAGGGTGAGTCTTTTAATCTGATTAGGAGATTGAGTCGTCCAATCATTTTCACTGCCCATACCAAGGCTGTCTGAATGGTAACTCGAAACGGAAGCTGAAAGGACGTGTACTCGGGAATGAGAACAAATATTGAACAAGCACGAAAGCAAAAACGAAAGATTTTCCTTCAAATTCCAAAACCACGAAAACGACTTCCTGACTAATCGTGGACAGCGGTAAGAGAATGGAGGAGGGTGTGAACTGTAGTTGATTGATTTTCATTTCCGCTGGCGGGTTTGAAGGATAAACAAAGAACGAAGGCGATGGCCAACTCGCTGTGCAAAGGAACACAGAAAACCCAAACTACTCCCAAACGCTCAGAACGGGGCATAAGATTCAGTCTCGTGACTGCCACGCCAGACAAACAGTGGCTTCTAAGGCGTAGGGCAACTGGTCGTTTCACTGTGGTTGCGGTTTGATCAATATTGACCATTGCGTTCGATGGGGTGTACTACGGGTGAGAGCGTTCAATCATTTGCCGCAATCTCGACGCTAATATATTTTCGTTAAACTTTTATTACATTATCCAAATACGAGTCTTAAACATTTTGATGGACGCTTACAAGCATAAACTTATATCTGAGATGTTTGCATTGAAAATAAATACTGTTGCTCCTTTCGATTCCTCTGGTGCCAGTAAGCGGTAGCGTTTGATTTAAGAACACGTGGCGATGTTGTATTATGTTCATCTATGCCTGGTCGTGATGGAAGAAGGCTTTTAAAGTTTTTCATTAATCGTTCAAAATTTGATCAAGGTGTTATGCAAAGGTAAGAAGCTAACTCATCATAACCTTTTATGTTAAAACCAACAAGTGGCCATTAAAAAACGCGAAATAAAACCCTCGTCCAAACTGTTCCTTCCCTTGTTGCTGCTTGCTCTATATCTAGTACTGCCTATATTCTTCTATTTAAGTATCCTTCTTCAAGCCGACTGGTTCTGTATATTCTGGGCCATGAACTGGGCCTGAACTGCTCACTGTTCGGGCACGATTCATTACAGCACTCGTTTACTCACTTTTTCACGCTATTGTACGTTGAAAACATTATTTTTTTAAACATAATCACGGTACTGGTACACGAAAGCAAATATTTGCCATTACGCTCGCAAGACCACGACCGCCTGCACCGGGAAAAGGGTACCTTTGTCGGTCGCAACGCGGTTGTTGAGGTTTCCTCATACCGACACCAACAAATGCTGACTATCGTCAAAAGCTCAAACCCTAGCAAAGCAAAAAACCACGTACGAGAAAAAATGGATTTTGGTTGGGGTGCAGTTTTCCCGGTTTAAGCAGCCAGCCTTAAGCTTTTTAAAAACATCCTTTTCCTATTGCTAACATTGCACGATGCTACAATTTGGGAAGTAAATAAACTTTGTGCAATGTTTTCCGCTTCAACAGCCATAATCAATATAGGTTGACGGTAAATAAGCTGCGTGTTTACTTTTTTCCTAGTACTAGGAAGAATCACATAAACCTTACCTCAAAAACACAAAAAATCACTTGAACGCCACAATAACAGTATTGTTTTACGAAATAACTCAATATTATTACATCACCACGTAAAACTAGATGTATAATTTTAAAAAATCAATTGTAGAACACAACCTCGTAGCTTCCTTGAAACTTCATTGATGTTTATGCAAGGACAAGGTTTACTTTGCACAACCATGGCTGATCGAAACAATATGAGGTAATGGATCGAATAATTCACCATCTCTGATTAATTTGCTACTTTGTCAAACTTTACACCAAAGAATAGGGTTTATACCCCCATTAATGATTGTCAATTAACCCATGTCAAAAATCAATTAATATCCCCGTAACGAAAGTCACTGGGTCAATCGCCTTTGAGCGTCCGTTTTAATGATACGCCATAGCACACCATACCATACTGCCACAGACGATACAATTATTCTCTTGTAAGCGTTAACGTCCCCTGTGTTTCCGCTGAACTGCTTTTGTAAACCTTCTTTTCCGAAGGAAATGTAAATTGATTTATCATCCTTCAAATAGTTGTTGAACAGAATCTAAACTTTGTCACTCACGAGCTAAACAGAAATACCGGGTAAATAATTTGAAATTTATGGTTAAAATTTAAAGAAAGTTTAAAATTAAAGTTAAAAAATTAGAAAAAGAAGAATTGGACCAAAGAAAAACGACTTTTTAGGTAGCGTTTGATTTAAGAACACGTGGCGATGTTGTATTATGTTCATCTATGCCTGGTCGTGATGGAAGAAGGCTTTTAAAGTTTTTCATTAATCGTTCAAAATTTGATCAAGGTGTTATGCAAAGGTAAGAAGCTAACTCATCATAACCTTTTATGTTAAAACCAACAAGTGGCCATTAAAAAACGCGAAATAAAACCCTCGTCCAAACTGTTCCTTCCCTTGTTGCTGCTTGCTCTATATCTAGTACTGCCTATATTCTTCTATTTAAGTATCCTTCTTCAAGCCGACTGGTTCTGTATATTCTGGGCCATGAACTGGGCCTGAACTGCTCACTGTTCGGGCACGATTCATTACAGCACTCGTTTACTCACTTTTTCACGCTATTGTACGTTGAAAACATTATTTTTTTAAACATAATCACGGTACTGGTACACGAAAGCAAATATTTGCCATTACGCTCGCAAGACCACGACCGCCTGCACCGGGAAAAGGGTACCTTTGTCGGTCGCAACGCGGTTGTTGAGGTTTCCTCATACCGACACCAACAAATGCTGACTATCGTCAAAAGCTCAAACCCTAGCAAAGCAAAAAACCACGTACGAGAAAAAATGGATTTTGGTTGGGGTGCAGTTTTCCCGGTTTAAGCAGCCAGCCTTAAGCTTTTTAAAAACATCCTTTTCCTATTGCTAACATTGCACGATGCTACAATTTGGGAAGTAAATAAACTTTGTGCAATGTTTTCCGCTTCAACAGCCATAATCAATATAGGTTGACGGTAAATAAGCTGCGTGTTTACTTTTTTCCTATTACTAGGAAGAATCACATAAACCTTACCTCAAAAACACAAAAAATCACTTGAACGCCACAATAACAGTATTGTTTTACGAAATAACTCAATATTATTACATCACCACGTAAAACTAGATGTATAATTTTAAAAAATCAATTGTAGAACACAACCTCGTAGCTTCCTTGAAACTTCATTGATGTTTATGCAAGGACAAGGTTTACTTTGCACAACCATGGCTGATCGAAACAATATGAGGTAATGGATCGAATAATTCACCATCTCTGATTAATTTGCTACTTTGTCAAACTTTACACCAAAGAATAGGGTTTATACCCCCATTAATGATTGTCAATTAACCCATGTCAAAAATCAATTAATATCCCCGTAACGAAAGTCACTGGGTCAATCGCCTTTGAGCGTCCGTTTTAATGATACGCCATAGCACACCATACCATACTGCCACAGACGATACAATTATTCTCTTGTAAGCGTTAACGTCCCCTGTGTTTCCGCTGAACTGCTTTTGTAAACCTTCTTTTCCGAAGGAAATGTAAATTGATTTATCATCCTTCAAATAGTTGTTGAACAGAATCTAAACTTTGTCACTCACGAGCTAAACAGAAATACCGGGTAAATAATTTGAAATTTATGGTTAAAATTTAAAGAAAGTTTAAAATTAAAGTTAAAAAATTAGAAAAAGAAGAATTGGACCAAAGAAAAACGACTTTTTTAGACGATAAGTTTAACAACTGATGACACTATACATAATACAATGGAAACGTTGTAAACGTAAATGGAAACGTAAATAAAATTATTTATGGAAAACCTACTGTAATGCTCTATATGCAATAACAAATTTAGGAACTTTATATCATTATCACGTTAATTAATTGCATCATATAAAGTAGTAATATTTCATATGTCCGAGCATATTAAGTTACGATCCATACGAGCACGAGCAAAACGGCATAGCAACAGAAATTTCACAAATAGTACATTGTTCGCCAATACCCGACACCACAACTGAAATCACTCTGGGGATCATTTATGGCTGTCTTCGCAAGCCGACAAGTGGACGCCTTATGAATTTCTCCGCAGAGACTAACAGCACAGACATCTGCCCAGCGGTTGCGTTGTGAATCAGCTTCAGTACTGCAGTGGGGGGAAAATCAGCACCATTTTCATTCGTTTCCGTTGATTAATCCTCAAGAGGATTTGCGTCGCCATCGCGATTGTTCGTATGGGTCAATGTCCATTCGATTCTAGCGCACCATCATGGCGAGGTGAAAATGTACAGTATCGCTCGCGAGGAATGAAAAAATAGAATGTCACTTCATTACGTCAGTCTTGATGAATGGTCATGTTCACTACTAAGGTTTCTTTTGATTACAATCAGTAATATTACTCATAGTTTCTTGTTTTCACGGACTCACGAAAGAAAATCAAACTTTTTGTTATCTTCGCTGCCAACTAACCACATCTTGAAACGTATTTTTGTTGCCATAAACAATACACCGCCTAAATGTAGGCACCAACTGCTTCAAACACGATGCCCACATCACAGCGCACCAACCAGCAGCGGTCAAGCTTTTCAGAGTGAAGCTTTCATTTTATGCAAAATAAAGTTGAACAATTAGGCACCGCTCTGGCACCTCTCGAACAGAACAAACAAACAAGACAAGTTCGATAGGGTGCTCTGGCAATTGTCTGCTGTCTGGCCGAAATGTCATCCGTAGCAGCATAACAAACACTGAGTTAACTAGATATTTTTGTTTAATTTCCACACTTTAACGTAATATGAACTACATAATTATTAAGCAGAACCACCGCACTATTGTAAACAAAAAGAAATGAAAATCTCAGCCCACGATTTCTTCTCCGACGGGTTTCCGGGGAAAATGTCCTGTGCCATTGAAATCTTTTGCTGTTACGCTTCCTTCCTCATTGTGTTTTCAGTTTTAATTGGCTTAAGTGAGGCTAGCGAATTTCAACCATCCCACCGGAATTTTAAATGACATCCTTCCCTTGTTCACTCCGCGAAAGATAAACTTCTCACATACACCCTTCCGCACACCGATCGAAAAATATATACCAATGAAAAGGAAACACAGCGTTTCCCGTCCCAATGATTTCACCCTACTTTAACGTACTGTTATCAATTGATTATCCCTGTCCTCAAACGGGACATTTCCAGTTAAAGGAGATTTGTCCCTTAACACCGTTCCAACCAACATCAGTCGCTTATCACAAAAAAAATCATGACCAAAATCAAAGTTTTATTATATTTATAAGAAACTAGAATAATACGAAATAAAATACCTGCATAGAAGAGGCATATAAAAAACTAGAATCCCAATAGGCATTTCATAGAAAAGTCGTGGGACATCGATGATGCTGTTAAAGTGGCGGCCGTGTCTTTTTAAGGGTGAGTCTTTTAATCTGATTAGGAGATTGAGTCGTCCAATCATTTTCACTGCCCATACCAAGGCTGTCTGAATGGTAACTCGAAACGGAAGCTGAAAGGACGTGTACTCGGGAATGAGAACAAATATTGAACAAGCACGAAAGCAAAAACGAAAGATTTTCCTTCAAATTCCAAAACCACGAAAACGACTTCCTGACTAATCGTGGACAGCGGTAAGAGAATGGAGGAGGGTGTGAACTGTAGTTGATTGATTTTCATTTCCGCTGGCGGGTTTGAAGGATAAACAAAGAACGAAGGCGATGGCCAACTCGCTGTGCAAAGGAACACAGAAAACCCAAACTACTCCCAAACGCTCAGAACGGGGCATAAGATTCAGTCTCGTGACTGCCACGCCAGACAAACAGTGGCTTCTAAGGCGTAGGGCAACTGGTCGTTTCACTGTGGTTGCGGTTTGATCAATATTGACCATTGCGTTCGATGGGGTGTACTACGGGTGAGAGCGTTCAATCATTTGCCGCAATCTCGACGCTAATATATTTTCGTTAAACTTTTATTACATTATCCAAATACGAGTCTTAAACATTTTGATGGACGCTTACAAGCATAAACTTATATCTGAGATGTTTGCATTGAAAATAAATACTGTTGCTCCTTTCGATTCCTCTGGTGCCAGTAAGCGGT
This sequence comes from Anopheles cracens, assembly GCA_002091845.1. Classification (NCBI taxonomy): domain Eukaryota; kingdom Metazoa; phylum Arthropoda; class Insecta; order Diptera; family Culicidae; genus Anopheles; species Anopheles cracens. Next base: position 142,196 of record KZ070038.1, read on the forward strand.
AGCGTTTGATTTAAGAACACGTGGCGATGTTGTATTATGTTCATCTATGCCTGGTCGTGATGGAAGAAGGCTTTTAAAAATACGATCTGAATCATTGAATTGTTAGCAAAAATGAAAAAGAAATCCGTTTTCAAAATTCTACCATCATGGAAACGAAAGTAAAAAGAAATGAAAATGTCAGCCCACGATTTCTTCTCCGACGGGTTTCCGGGGAAAATGTCCTGTGCCATTGAAATCTTTTGCTGTTACGCTTCCTTCTTCATTGTGTTTTCAGTTTTAATTGGCTTAAATGAGGCTAGCGAATTTCAACCATCCCACCGGAATTTTAAATGACATCCTTCCCTTGTTCACTCCGCGAAAGATAAACTTCTCGCGTAATATGAACTACATAATTAACAAAAGGAACCACCGCTCAATTGTAAACAACAGTTTTTTTGACGTTTTGTGACGGATTTTTCCGCAAGGTTCACATAGCAGGGTGTGAATCGAACATGCCAAACAAAACCAAATCGGTTTGTTCGAGACCGTGTTTGTCTGGGTTGTTCGAGACTGTCTGACCGAGCACTCCCATATGATTGTATGGGTTTGTTCGTGTCTGATGTCTTGTTCGAGAGGTGCCAGAGCGGTGCCTTACAAGGGTGTGAATCGAACATGCCAAACAAAACCAAATCGGTTGAACAGAATCTAAACTTTGTCACTCACGAGCTAAACAGAAATACCGGGTAAATAATTTGAAATTTATGGTTAAAATTTAAAGAAAGTTTAAAATTAAAGTTAAAAAATTAGAAAAAGAAGAATTGGACCAAAGAAAAACGACTTTTTAGACGATAAGTTTAACAACTGATGACACTATACATAATACAATGGAAACGTTGTAAACGTAAATGGAAACGTAAATAAAATTATTTATGGAAAACCTACTGTAATGCTCTATATGCAATAACAAATTTAGGAACTTTATATCATTATCACGTTAATTAATTGCATCATATAAAGTAGTAATATTTCATATGTCCGAGCATATTAAGTTACGATCCATACGAGCACGAGCAAAACGGCATAGCAACAGAAATTTCACAAATAGTACATTGTTCGCCAATACTCGACACCACAACTGAAATCACTCTGGGGATCATTTATGGCTGTCTTCGCAAGCCGACAAGTGGACGCCTTATGAATTTCTCCGCAGAGACTAACAGCACAGACATCTGCCCAGCGGTTGCGTTGTGAATCAGCTTCAGTACTGCAGTGGGGGGAAAATCAGCACCATTTTCATTCGTTTCCGTTGATTAATCCTCAAGAGGATTTGCGTCGCCATCGCGATTGTTCGTATGGGTCAATGTCCATTCGATTCTAGCGCACCATCATGGCGAGGTGAAAATGTACAGTATCGCTCGCGAGGAATGAAAAAATAGAATGTCACTTCATTACGTCAGTCTTGATGAATGGTCATGTTCACTACTAAGGTTTCTTTTGATTACAATCAGTAATATTACTCATAGTTTCTTGTTTTCACGGACTCACGAAAGAAAATCAAACTTTTTGTTATCTTCGCTGCCAACTAACCACATCTTGAAACGTATTTTTGTTGCCATAAACAATACACCGCCTAAATGTAGGCACCAACTGCTTCAAACACGATGCCCACATCACAGCGCACCAACCAGCAGCGGTCAAGCTTTTCAGAGTGAAGCTTTCATTTTATGCAAAATAAAGTTGAACAATTAGGCACCGCTCTGGCACCTCTCGAACAGAACAAACAAACAAGACAAGTTCGATAGGGTGCTCTGGCAATTGTCTGCTGTCTGGCCGAAATGTCATCCGTAGCAGCATAACAAACACTGCTTTAACTAGATATTTTTGTTTAATTTCCACACTTTAGCGTAATATGAACTACATAATTAACAAAAGGAACCACCGCTCAATTGTAAACAACAGTTTTTTTGACGTTTTGTGACAGATTTTTCCGCAAGGTTCACATAGCAGGGTGTGAATCGAACATGCCAAACAAAACCAAATCGGTTTGTTCGAGACCGTGTTTGTCTGGGTTGTTCGAGACTGTCTGACCGAGCACTCCCATATGATTGTATGGGTTTGTTCGTGTCTGATGTCTTGTTCGAGAGGTGCCAGAGCGGTGCCTTACATACAAGTCCACGGAATGTTTCACGTGATTTACGTTTGAAATACTCGTCGTTTACGTGCCTAGCTTTAAATAACTAAAGTTTTTTGTCATCGATAAGATAAGTATGTAACATCTTGATTCTACAGTCCGTAACACAATTCTACGAGCTCCTGTTTCTTTAGAGAACCAAAGGAAAAATTCAGAAGTTGGATAGGTAAATGTTATGTTTGGCGTAGTAAATAATAAATGTATTTTTGTATGACTTTTTTACTGTTATATAAACACTATTTTTCACAGTCTTCAAAATTGCTGAAGGCAACATAGCTATACAATGACTTACGAAAACTCGGCCTGAAGGGAAAATTGATTTATTTAATTTTATTTTTTTCCTGTTGAAATCCTTTTAGAAGCGTGTAGGTAATAAAGGAGCGATAAAGCCATAGTAGGCGATGCATCCTCCATAAAAATAAGTAAACATAAATCGCTCAATAATCGCATTCACCAATCAATAATTTTAATCATATTAGATAAATGTGCAAAGCTGTGCGTTTTATTTCCAATGAATAATATGAAAACTTAAGCACATGTATCCGTGAAGAAGACTCTGATGCACATACACTCAACAATTTCACGATTTACGATTGTGCACGTGTGCAGCTAGTATTTATGTCTAATATGGTAACTTTAGAAGGGGCACTATAAATGAATTTACTTTATTACACTCCACACTGTTACACCTCCAAGTTATTTAAGCGTCGGACTGTATTTTCTCCTACAAAAACAATCTAAACTTTGTCACTCACGAGCTAAACAGAAATACCGGGTAAATAATTTGAAATTTATGGTTAAAATTTAAAGAAAGTTTAAAATTAAAGTTAAAAAATTAGAAAAAGAAGAATTGGACCAAAGAAAAACGACTTTTTTAGACGATAAGTTTAACAACTGATGACACTATACATAATACAATGGAAACGTTGTAAACGTAAATGGAAACGTAAATAAAATTATTTATGGAAAACCTACTGTAATGCTCTATATGCAATAACAAATTTAGGAACTTTATATCATTATCACGTTAATTAATTGCATCATATAAAGTAGTAATATTTCATATGTCCGAGCATATTAAGTTACGATCCATACGAGCACGTTTTTTCCTGTTGAAATCCTTTTAGAAGCGTGTAGGTAATAAAGGAGCGATAAAGCCATAGTAGGCGATGCATCCTCCATAAAAATAAGTAAACATAAATCGCTCAATAATCGCATTCACCAATCAATAATTTTAATCATATTAGATAAATGTGCAAAGCTGTGCGTTTTATTTCCAATGAATAATATGAAAACTTAAGCACATGTATCCGTGAAGAAGACTCTGATGCACATACACTCAACAATTTCACGATTTACGATTGTGCACGTGTGCAGCTAGTATTTATGTCTAATATGGTAACTTTAGAAGGGGCACTATAAATGAATTTACTTTATTACACTCCACACTGTTACACCTCCAAGTTATTTAAGCGTCGGACTGTATTTTCTCCTACAAAAACAGCAGAAGCTAGGAACAAGCAATCATCAACAGCAATTATGCACTTATTCACTCATAAGACAAGACAAACATCGAACTATATTATTATTACGGAAATTTATTGTCCATTGCTATTTTTCTGAGTCAATCATGTTATTCATTATTCAATAGTTTTTAAAATGTTTCCCACTAAAGCTGTCAGTCACAGAAGGTTTGGATTTGTATAGTAAAGTGATGATCAGCGATAATTTCTTAGTTTTAAATTGGCTTAAAATAAATTACACATGTTCATAATATGATTTCGTATCGCCAATGTAAATGAAAAGAACTAGATACACACACTATCATGTTGAATTGTGTGTTGTTCATACCGCTTCCGTAATTAAAGTCAAACGATCAATTGAACCAAACCAAAAAAATGAACAACTAACGAGCAATCGAGTTAGCAAAAACTATCGAGAGCTAAAAACGTCAGCACGCAATCACTGTCTGCATTCGACGCCAAACGTTTTTTGCATGGCAATCGCACTTTGCCCTTCAATTTGTTGAAAAATTACAGCAGCATGTACATTAACAAGCGTATGTGCGCCGCTCTGCTCCTTTCATAGATCTACCTAAACCATATAGTAGAAACTTTTACTTCATAGCATGTTGCAAGCAACTACTATAGCCCACAATGCTTAAAATTTAATTGCATCTATTTCTAAAAATCTCTATACAAACAATTGAAACCATGAAAGTAGAATTAAATGTTACATCCAACGTGTAGATAAATGTTTTCTGTAAAGTACATGGAGATCATCTTTTTCTTCTTCGTCGGCTTGTATTATGTAGGTGAAGTTATGTAGGTTCACGTCCGCCATTTCTGAGTTTCCTTGACTTTATTATACTTCTAAATGGATAGTCAG